>JACEVL010000070.1:1265000-1272500 GCA_020284085.1 Aporrectodea caliginosa
TTTACCTGTCTGTTTATCTGTCTGTCTATCTGTCTGTCCGTCTGTCTATCTATCGATATCGATCTATCTATCTATCTATCTATCTATCTATCTATCTATCTATCTATCTATCTATCTATCTATCTATCTATCTATCTATCCATCCATCCATCCATCCATCCATCCATCCATCCATCCATTCATCCATCCATCCATCCATCCATCCATCCATCTATCCATCCACCCATCCATCCATCCATCCATCCATCCATCCATCCATCCATATCTCGTTCTCCACCTATCTTTCACTCTTTACCTCTCCCTCTCCCTCTCTTTCCCTCTCTGTCTCTCTCACCCTCCCTATGTATCTCTATCTGTCCCATCTCCTCTCCTCTTACCTTGACCAAAATCCTCGTCCTGCTGCTCGTGCTGACGTCAGCCGAATGCCGTTTGATTAACCTGGTCGCTTGGCAGAGCATCCACGCGACGATGGATGAAGGCCTCCTCTGCCTCTGCCTCTGCCTCTGCCTCTGCCTCCTTCCTTCCATACTTCTCTGCCTCTCTTGTGTCGTCCGCATCCGAGAGATGCCTCTGTATGCATCCAGCTCCTCTTCCTCAGCCTCTGAAGCTCACGTCGCGGGCACCGGTTCGATAATGATTTTCTGCCCCGGCTCATTCGATGACTAGAGAAGATGTCTAGGTGTCCAGGTACAAGGACGGGCAGACGGACATAGAGAGAGAGAAAAATAGAGAGAGACAGACAGACAGACAACTAGATATACATACAGACAGACAGGCAGACAGAGAACTCAGAGAAGAGACAGAGAAAGAGACAGAGACAGAGACTGACAGACATAGACAGACCCAGGGAGACCGACAGAGAAGAGAGAGACAGAGACAGACATACAGAAACAGACAGAGAAAGACAACATGCAGTAGGGAGGTTGAGGAACACAGAGGAAGATATGGAGAGACAAGGACAGATACTTGCATGCAGCACGAAAGGGTGAGAGGGGAATTTCATACCTAGAATTCTTTATAAATTACTGTAGCATATAGCCTACATACTCTAGTTTAGGCTTTTGAATGAACGGTAAAGAACCCTGAGCAACTGTACCCCATATTAGATTTGTCTGGCTTTCCATTATGTAACTCACTGCGGTTTGTCAGTCTGTTTTTATTAAACGAAGATATATATAATAGATGGAGTGGTAGAGAGATTACTGTATTGATAGAAACTACTTCCAAGCGGAGTAGAACGAGACGAAAGAAGAATTAGAAGATCTACAGACCAAGAAGAAATATCAGCGCAAGGGAACAGAGACACAGAAGACGAAACAAGGAAGGGATAAAGGGAGAGACAGAAGGAGAGATATATACAGGTAATGACTGGTGCAGAGGAGAGAGGCTTAAGGGATGAACAGAGGCCCATCAGCAGTGGAGTTAGGATATAGGAAGAGAGAGAGAGAGAATTACGAAGGGAGGGAACCAAGGAGGGATGGAACCAGGGAACCAGAGATGGATGGAACCAGGGAACCAGAGAACCAGAAAAGGAATCAGGGATGTAACCAGTGAGGGAGCCAGGGAGGGCTGGAGGAAACCAGGGAATGAACCAAAAGACAGAATCAGGGAAGGAACCAGGGATGGAACCAGGAAGGGAACAAAGTGAGGGAGGGAACTGGGGATGGATGGAACCAGGGAGGGAACCAAGGATGAATGGAACCAGGGATGGAACCAGAGAAGGAACCAGTTATGTAACCAGGGAGGGAACCACGGAGGGATGGAGGAAACCAGGGAAAGAACCAGGGAGAGAATCAGGGAAGGAACCAGAGAGGGAACCAGGGAGGGAACCAAGCGAGGGAGGGAACCAGGGTGGGATGGGGCATTGGAACAGGAGAGTCCGAGAGTCGACAGAAAGACAGTGGAGAGAGATACAGAGACGCAAAGGGATAGGAAGACAGAAAAGTAATGCGAAGAAATACAGTTACTGTCTAATTTAAATACCTTCCGGTTTTATAGCGACTTCATGCTTATCATTCGTTCTGATTTTATAGCGCCTCGATATTTATTCTTCGCGGAGGAGGATGTGGTCGAGGCACGGATCGTTACAGTGGGACACTTGAGTGGGTTTAATTACCCTTTCCAGCAGACCTGACTAAGCAACCCTGCGCCCGCACTCACCCACGCACTCACTCGCACACTCGTTAATGGGCTTAACGTATTTGTCTTCGTTCTGGGATGGAGCGGCCACATTGCACGCACCATAGTCATCGCGGATATTGAAAGGACGAGATGTGGGACACCTGCAGATACTTGGCGGAGGCGGCTGTCAGGAAAAGACAGGGAGTAATGAAAGTCAATGCTGCGCTACATAAAAGATCACACACACACACACACACACACACTCACACACACACACACGCACACACCTTATTTCATTATAGCTTATTTAATGTATTATTTATAATGGATTTATATCATCTGATATAGTTTAAATGTAGTTTAAATGATACCGTTTAAATATTATATAGAGATAAGAAAAGTTTTTTAAAGCTATAGGCCTATGCATATATTTTATTTTTATATATACATTTTATTGTTATTTAATTTATAGTTATATAGCTAATAAACACAGACATATGCTTATTAAACTTAGGCCGACACTGGACTAAGTTTAGGGGCCTATAGGCTATGTCCGTGTACAAATTATTCACATCCCTAAATCTATAGGCCTATGTCTGTCCTTAGACTCTTGTCCTTCCCTCTCTGGCTGCCTATGTTTCTGCCCGTCCTTGTATTTGTATCTGTTTCACTGGCTGTATTAGCTCAAAACCGTTTTAAGCGTAGAAAATCCGTTTAACTAACTACAAAAGCACATACAGATATTTTTGTAGCACTATTCTCCAATGTCTACTTCTCTCGTTACTTTTTTTATCAGAGTCAAGGAACCCAAAATTTACTAAAAGCGCAGAACTTGGGTTGAATATTGACTAATAGAATAAAATACTTCATAAAAGTGTTTTTTTCTTCTTCCACGTTTACAGAATTGATCAGAACGGAACAAATTTATTGCCTATAAAAAACTGATCTAAAATAAGTTAATGTATGCGTATACGCAGCCGCCAGATGTCGCTAAACACTTTATATTAACGGCAGTTAAAAAGCTTTTTAGACACCTTTAATGCACAATTACCTTATGCTATATTAAATTTCTCATGCATTCAATTGCTTAACTTTGACGAAAATGTCTGCCTTGACAATCAGTTCCAGAGAAATTTTGTCCTACCGAAGTGAACGGCCTTTGATGTCATAAAGCAATGCTTCCCAATCATTCTCATAGGCTATATATGGCAATGCACCCTAACTAAAATTCGTTCAGTCAACGACAGTTCTACCACTCTCCATTTTCAGAAATCCCAAGATCTTCTAAAAAAATCACAAGACTGGCTAAAAGTGTACCAAAAATCCTAAGTTTTTCTGAAAAGGAAAACGTTGTGATGAAATTTTAAATGCGTTTTAACAATCACAGCTGTTCACAAAAATGCCGAGCTAAGAACTGATAAAGAAAAAAATGAAGCATAACCTTGAATTGATAAAAATTACAATGTTTACAAGTCACAATGATAATAAGCGTCTTTCACACTGAGCGAGTTTTTTTCCAATCTGATTTGCTGCCACTGTCGGAAAGTAGGCTACGGTAAAAACTAGTCTGTAGACCTTATAAAATATCATCTATGAGACTGCTATAAAAATCCCCAGTCGACCCCAAAATCCGAAGATCTTGGGAAAATTGCCAAGGTGTGGTAGCAGTGGTCAACGCCTCAACGGCACCTGGCCTTAATTTTATTTCACGTCTTCCAGTTAGCCTAGCTGTTTATTTTAATGAAGAAGAACGTTCATTTGACTCAACCGCAGTGTTGCGACTATTTCAACACACTTGAAGTTTTAAAAAGAGTTATAGGCCAATGTCCCTAGTGATGACCAGTAGTTTCACATTCTTTTACAGAAACAGCTGCACATTTATTATTCCTCGTGGCACCTCTGTAGAGCAGGTTCACCGCACCCTTGAGTGTCTTGGCATCCGGGTTGCGAAACATTGTTATACTGTTGGATCCAATTCAATTATTAATTCGTTCTAAACTATATGTACTTGTCAAATTGTCAACGTTGGATAACGTGTGTTGTTATAAGCCTATGACACAATCACGCGAGAGTTTTTCTGTCATTGTTAGCATAAGTAAGTAAGTATCTTCTTTATTAAACCAATTGCATATCCGCCCTCTGGTGTACGTACGTCTTACTTATAATCATGATGTAAGATTTTGCTTATAATCAACTGTAAATATGAATACAACATTCTAACTAAAAACTTTTTCGATTTAGATTATCTACACGACGTAGGCAACGGTCATGCTTGCGATTGTGGTCGCAGGGTAAGTACTAAGTTTCTATATAACTATATGTACATAATAATAATTTAATTACATCTAATAACTATAATAAACTAATACAGGCTATACGATGTGTGCAGTGTACACACTTGTGAAAAACCGCGTGATTGTGTTCTGCCTGTTTGTTTAATATGTAATATTATACATATAAGCCCTACTAATCTACGACACCTCCAGCGCACACTTAAAAGAAGGCGCTAAAACAACATGATATGAGTCCTTACATAAATAAATTTTGCGGCGTCCTTCTCATCTGGCTTGCGAAGGGCAGAAGCATAGGCGGAGACTTGGTCTTGGGCATGGGCGGAGTTTGGTTTTAGTTCATGGGGGGGCTAAAGCTTTCCTTCACCTCCCCTCATTTTCCCCGACGCAAGCGCCCCCTTTAAAACGGAGGGGTTTGGGGGCGATTTGAGCCACTCAGTCGGGGTCTGGGGCGAAGCCCCAGCCGCAACATATATTTTTTAGCATAATTATGCTTGGTAGTTGGTACTAATTACGGCCTTCTGGTGAGAAGATTTGGAAGGATTTTACTGCTTAAAAATACATATTGCCATACACCAAAAAACTGCGAATAGTCAACTACTTTAATGCAACTGTAAGCGTCTAGTTCCACTGTTTGCATACATGAGAACCAGGTCTTTGGGGACTAAAGCAGCCGTCAGATCACATTCAGTGTTCAGAAGAGCCAGCGAAGAAAAGCGTTCCTCTCCAATGCATGGTTAATCGCAACCAGTTTCATGCGTCGCATCGCTGAAAAACTTTTCTCAACGGTTGATGAACCCACAGGCAACGCAAGTGCAAACTGCACCATTCTGCAGAAATAATATTAATAGTGTGGATAAACATCTTCAGTCACTTCCTTCTGAATTACCTCAAAGGTAATTTCATTTTTCATGCCTGAAAAAAGTTCTATTTCGGATGCCAGAACTTGCGGATTGATGTTAAGGATGCCAGCTTAGGCCTATTTGTCAATGAGCGCCTTGATTCCATCCTTATCGCAGTGCAACACAGCATCAACGTATTTGGCCATGATCGAACTGTCCTTGTCGAAACTGAACTCCAACTGGCCAATTACATGTAATGTAGGCCTATCACAAAAAGGCAGATACAGCTGATTGTACCAGGGTGAATGCATTTATTCTTTGCGTTCATTGCTGACGAGTGCTGAATCATCAATGCATTAAGGTTGTCCAAGTGTATAGCTAGAAGCAACAATGGTCTTGAAGTGATGACGCAGTTTTAACAGTCCTCTGACTTCTTGTGGCTGCTACGCCTTGGGGCCAAAGTCGCATGTGCTGGCAGGAGCTGGTAGATATGGGATGGCTATTCCATGAGATATATTAAAGTGTTGGGATATTCCGTGGTTAAAACTGTACCTTTTCACTATACCTCAATTAATGATGCATGGTCAAGTCTGTGGGTTCATGGGGGGGCTTAGCCCCCCCTAGCCCCTGATAAACTCCGCCCATGGTCTTGGGTTTGGGGGGACCGGTGAAGGAGCGGCCGAAGGACGATCGGCGAGGCGCGCAGCGCCGAGTAGGGAGGGGTTTGGGGAGGGGATGTGCCCCTCCCCTATCTAAATTTTTTTGAATTTCCACACTGTAATGGTAGCATTTTTAGCTGTCATCTGAAAAAAATTGCTCTAAAATTTGAGTGCTGATAGGAACCAGAAGTCACTCGTATCTTACATGTAGGCCTAGTTTGAGTCGTGTTTGAGTTTGGGGAGGGGGTTTGGGGAGGGATGTGACCCTCCCCTATCAAATTTTGAATTTCCACACTGTAATGGTAGCATTTTTAGCTGTTATCTGAACAAAATTGCTCTAAAATTTGAGTGCTGATAGGAACCAGCTGTCACTCGTAGCTTACATTTAGTTTGAGTCGTGTTTGAGTTTGGGGAGGGGTTTGGGGAGGGATGTGACCCCCTCCCCATCTAAAAATTTTTGAATTTCCACACTGTAATGGAAGGATTTTAAGATGTCATCTAAAAAATTTCTTTATTATTTGAGTGCTGATAAGAACCAGCTGTCACTCGTAGCTATTATTATTATATTCATGAAATATTTCAGAAATATTGGGGGGGATATAAGCAGCTCCGTCCCCCCCACCTCAAGTTTGGGGGGGACCGTCCCCCCCCTGTCCCCCCTAAGTCTCCGCCCCTGGGCAGAAGAGAGTGTTGAGGTTAAACAAACAATGATTTCCACTCTACAACGCCTCCAGACAATTCTATCGAAGAACTACTGCGTGACATTCAACGTGACGGTGGCCGTACCAGTCAATTATGTACACGACAAGCAATAATAATAGTGATAACAACGACAATTTCTATGTCGCCGTAACGTAGACATGCCGCTACCACAAAGGCGCCTATAGTCACAAAACTATGACAACTATGTGTGTGCCTGAACCATAGTTGTAAAAAACGTTTTTTTCGTTTTTTATTTTTCTCCAAAAAACGTCGTTTTTTCGTTTTTTATTTCTCGTCTCGTTTTTTTCCGTTTTTTATTTTTTTGATGTAACTTTATTTATTTATTAACTGTCTGTAACTATTTGTTTAATTTTATTTTTGTCTGATATCCCTTACGTTGTCTCCGTCCTTTCAAGGATTCATCTAATTTACGTCACTATTTAGTGTCATCAGTTGAGAAATAAACAGCACAGTACAGGAAATAACATTTATAAAAGTTTTTTGAATTTCTAAGTTATCCAAAATGCGAAATGTCTTTGTACTCAGTAATCTCTGATTGACTGATAAACTGACGGATATTACTCCATGTCAAGTTCTTATATGTCATAATTGTAAGTAGACCTACAATTTTTAATTAAGTAAACTCTATACTTAAACAGTTTAGTTTTTAATTGCTTAGATCTATGTCAGCATGAATCTGTGTGGACTTACGTTTATAATTTAAATTTGTAAAGATTTCAATATATTTAATTTCTCAATTTCTTTTTAAACCAAACTTATGAAAAAGAAAATAATCGTTCTAGATTACTGTTACTTGGTGTTTACTAATAAAGTTATGTTATTTGCTGATTAAAATTAAATTGTGTAAAAAAGGTTTTTAATTTT
>JACEVL010000070.1:1282500-1287500 GCA_020284085.1 Aporrectodea caliginosa
CGCCGAGACTAAGAAAATACTGTAGGGAACAGCAGGGGCGTGACTTTGTATTTTGACCCAGAAAGTGGTGCTGTCGAAAACACTCCCTGTTATGATACCCTCCGCTACAAGATGAATGACGTCATCAATTTAGGTAGCACCAACAATAAGTAAGTAAGTTAACGAGAAGACGTCCATCAGCATTACGATTGTTAAGTATGCAAGAACACACCGCTGTTAATATTATCGTCGTTGCATCAGCTTGCTTCAAAACAAGACAACGCTGTAATGTCACAAAAATATTTCAGCGCAGGACCAAAAGTGTTGGTGCATGTCACCACCACTTATAAAAGTGGTGGTGACCTGAAACCATCACAATACAAGGTTACGTCTATGCGTAACATTTCGAATCCATAAGAACTGCCTCAAGGTCGGCTTGATTAAACGACTCGAGTTTCGCTTAAAAGTCAAAGTATACGTAAAAGTACAGGCGCTAACTAAATTGACGATTACGATTATACAAAGTATGCGGTATAGTCTAGTCTAGGAATTAACCTGCTGGAATGTCAACCCTGAAGTTTGGTATTCTGATGACGTTCAAGTTTCGACAGATTATTTTGTCTTCACGAAGAATTTGCTCGATGATATCTGACATGTTGGACATGTTTACAGCAGCTGTTGCTAAGTTCTCGTATCGGAATTATTCAATACTGCGGATTTTCTGTGTTTCTACGGTATTTCTTCACACATCAACTTGACCTATGAGTGACTGCATGAGAAGGGATCGGAATCCTGATACATGGGAAAGTCAAGAATCTACAGGCCTGAGGATGCCTCTATAGGCGGGTAATTTTCGTCTATGTGGGGTAGCCACACGGGTTTTTGGAGTGACTTCGACCGGTGGCAGTTCGATCTACCTCTATCGACTTCCACCGCTATACAAAAACCGGCAATCCTCCGAAGTCCGGTCCCAAATTATTTCACAGCATTTTTCTCACCGTCACTTTACAAACCGTTTATTGGCTACTAAATATTGTAATTGGCGCACAGCATTTGCAAATAACTGCCGAAAACGTTCCGTTTGTAACTGTTGCGCCATTGAAAGGCAGCCAAGTAGCTGGAAAAGAGACCGCAACTTGTACCACTCTGATACCGGAGTTTACGTTTTGCTTGCATCCACAGTCCTTCGATCGTTTCTGTGTGAATGTCCCGGTGTACTGAATCAACAAACTCATGAGCGTGCAACGCCGTGCACAACGAATGCGTGATCATATACCCCGTTGTTAAGCTGCGAGACATTCTGATAGCCTCGCCAAGCGTCTGTGAGAAGCATAATCTATGTGATAAGCCATGCGAAATAATTTGGGACCGGACTTCGGAGGATTGCCCAAAAACCTATAAATTTACCCTACATTTACCGTCCGGCAAACGACGAATACCTCACGCATTCAGTAACTGCCGGCACGTGATCAAAGCGTGCACACGTAAATCGACAACCCACCTGAGTGGCCGAGTGGGTTGGTGCCTGCTCGTCACGCCGGCGACCCGGGTTCGATTCCCGGTCGGTCGGTTTATCAGAGATTAATTTCTCGGACCTTTACTGCGGGTGGCTCGGTCGCAATATAAACGTGGAATACAATACAATACAATACAATACAAACACACAACCTGACGGCTGGCGCCTCCGGGCTGCCCATTGTCCTACATGAGGGCTGGGCGCCTGTTGATGGCTGCCGCTACTGGTTGAGCGTTCTAGAAGTAGCTTGCTATCAACAACGCTATATAAATCGTCGTAAATACATACATACATACCAATACGTCATGGAAATATTCCGCCTTAACGCGGGGAAACCGCCGGCCAATGACAAACAAGTCAACAAGATTACGACTCAGTAATTTAAAAGAGTTGTTACCCTCCGGAAAATTCCGATACAAACGCGCGCTTTCAACTGTCAAATTATTCAATATTCTGAGGCGTTCTCAGTGTACTACAGTGTAGTCTCAGCCTAACAAAAGGTAGGCCTATAAGAGGTGATACGAGTAAGGGTACTGGTATAGCAAAGATGAAAGGAGCCAGACTAAAGTGAAGCAAGAGGCAGTTTGAGTAGATAGGGAAGAGACTAATGGAGAATAGAAACAGGTGACTGTTGGGTCTAAATATATAGATAGATCTATACATTACATCGAGAATCGGAAGAATACTGACAAAGCGAAAGATGACAGGAATTGGTCGAGTAGGCATGATGACTTCACATGTAGGCTAATTGCTAATTGTATCTGCGCTATATAAATTGTGTGTAAGTTTAGATACTTGTTTGTCAGTTAGGACGTGGAAACGCCGTCGTCGGAGTTAAGTGATTTTTTTATGGCGGCGCTACATCAATGTAGAGTATAAATATTTACAGCATATTTACGACAGGAGAAAAGAGGAGGGCGACGCTGATCATCTTTGTTATGACAGAGCGTCGTTAAACAGCAACTAACCAAAGGCTACACGGGCATTAGACGGGCACAAGTTTCTCTGCTTCCTATATAAACAGTCTGTCTCTGTCTCTGCCTCGTGATCCCACTCTCTGTCTCTTTCTCTGTCTGTCTGTCTCTTTCTGTTTGTTTGTTTCTGTCTCTCTGTCTCTGTCTCTGTCTCTGTCTCTTTGTCGCTCTGTCTGTCTGTCTGTCTGTCTTTGTCTCACTTTGCTCCTGCTCATAATGTTTCTGTCTGTCTGTCTGTCTGTCTGTCTGTCTGTCTGTCTGTCTGTCTGTCTGTCTGTCTGTCTGTCTGTCTGTCTGTCTGTCTGTCTGTCTGTCTGTCTGTCTGTCTGTCTGTCTGTCTGTCTGTCTGTCTGTCTGTCTGTCTGTCTGTCTGTCTGTCTGTCTGTCTGTCTGTCTGTCTGTCTGTCTGTCTGTCTGTCTGTCTGTCTTTGTCTCTCCTGTCGTTTTTATCGCCCATTTTTCCCTTTCTCTGTTTGTGTCTGTCTGCTCTCTTTGTCTCACTTTGCGCCTGCTCATAATATTACTTTTCTCTCTCTGTCTCTGACTCTGTCTCTGTCTGTCTGTCTGTCTGTCTGCCTGTGTGTCTGTCTCTCTCTCACTTTCTATCACACATACACACACACACACACACACACACACACACACACACACACACTTTCTATGCACATAGGTTGCTTGCTACTGTGAGAATCCTGTTGCCAGCAGCTATTCATTTTGATTCTAACTCCGTTGATCTTCTTCAATCAGCGTCCATCTCCTCCTCCTTCTTCTCCTCCTCCTCTTCTTCCTCCTCCTCTTCCTCCTCCTCCTCCTCCGCATCTCGACACAAGGAGAGCAACAACTGCATAGACTGCGCGTTACTCCGACACGAAAGAGGTCAATAAAATATGTATTTGTTTCAGGTCGTAAACTGGTTTTAACGCGGAACCAGAGATTGTACCACTTCATCCGCAGCCATTAAAACTGAACTGTCTGTATACACGGGTAATTATGAAGATCTCGCTTAATTAGATCTTTATTGTGTTCTCGGCTTCCTATAGTATCTTTTCTTGGCACCATAGCCGAACAGAAAGAGCGCTCGGTCTGTTACGAGGAGAGTACGGGTTAAAGTCTCCACTCAGGTGGTCACTGCAGTGTGTAAGGACCTTGAATGAGTCCTTCACTCACAGTTGCTCAGTGCCTTCGATGTTCTGTCGGATGGTCGTGTGTGCACTTGTGAACTCTGGAAAGAGGGCAATATCAAATGCAGTTGTTGTATTGTATCAAATGCAACTTGAGCATTGTTCTGTTCATTCATTCATTCATTCATTCGTTCATTCACTTGCACACTAATTAACTCGTTCACTAACTAACCTACTAACTCATTTACTCATTCTGTCGCTTACTATCGCGTTCACTAACTTACTAACTCGCTCATTCATTCGCTTGCTAGCTCACTTACTCACTCACCCACCCATCCACTTACTCTTTCTGTCGTTCGTTTTCTTAGTGTTGGACGTATAGACGGAAGACCGAGTAAACTGCAACCAGTCTCAAAGATACCAAAAAAGCCTGTTTGGAAACTACAGAAACGTTCTCCATACGGGAAACAACGTTGAGAGACGTCCTAACACTACACCAAGACTGTATACCGGGCTAAAAACCAACTTAGGTATCTCTCCAACACATGGCCTAATAGTGTTTATATAGAGCTGAAATAAATTCCCGTCAGTACAACTCAGTCTACCATCTGTTTCCAAAGCCCCGGGTCCGCCTGCCGCGTATAGATGCAACAATAGTTTCAATTTTCTTCTATTTCTTTTATGTAGTTGTCAAGTATATTTACTTCGCTTTCTTATTCTCTCTGTCTCTCTGTGCCTCTCTCTGTCCCTCTGTCCATCCCTCTGTCCGTCCCTCTGTCTGTCCCTCTGTCCGTCCCTCTGTCCGTCCCTCTGTCCGTCCGTCCGTCCGTCCGTCCGTCTGCGTCTCTCTCTCTCTCTCTCTCTCTCTCTCTCTCTCTCTCTCTCTCTCTCTCTCTCTCTCTCTCTCTCTCGCTGCTCTCAGGTGTTGCTTATTTCTCACTCTTACTCTCTCAGTCGCTCTGTGGATCTCTCTGTCGATCACGCCTTCTTTCTCTCAGTAACTCCTCTCTGTCACTCTCTCCGTCTCCCCCTTTCTATATCGCCCTCTTCCCCTATTACATCCTATTGCATCAAACTTTTACCAATAGTTCTGATACATCGCATAGAGCTTTTGGGCCATGAAGGTATACAAGACCCTCAGTTGTACCATCATCATCATCATCGTCGTCTTCATCATCATCATCATCAACAACAACAACAACAACAACATCATCATCAGTTCCTGACGCCAGCCATTTGACGGCGATGAGTACGAATAAATTATCTTCATTGTCTTCGGTCATTTGTCAAGTCCACTGCACCTCTTAGTCCAAGTGGCGTTTGTACCATACCACAGCTAAATAGGGCTCTGACATACGTGTATACTATAATAGTTGTCCAATGAAGGCCTAATCCAGTACGCGTGTATCT
>JACEVL010000070.1:1292500-1315000 GCA_020284085.1 Aporrectodea caliginosa
CGTATCATCAAAGAGACTAGTTTAAAACAGATGGTATTAACTTAGTATTGTCGGTTCGTAAATAATCCTCCACCTCTATGTGAACAAGTGTCTTGCATATATAATGAGCACAGGTGTTCTTTAGGTTGATATATATATATAATGTGTATCGATTGTTAAGCGTTTTAGTCTTAGGCCTTTAGTTGCGCTGTCGGCTCGTGGGCGCTTGGCCTAAAGTAGCCTAAATATTGGCTGACGGTAGATTGTTTTACACGTGCAGTTAGCGCGCCAAACTTAGAACAGGGTAGGTCTTAGAAAACAGATGACCTTGAGTCCAGATTTGAATCAATTAATGACCTCGTCTTATCAGTTACGTCCCAATCTGTACTTAAATGGACTCTCTGTACTGATTTCCACTGTCCCAGACATCCAGGGCTGTTAAAGGCTGATTTTTGGTTTCTTTGGTTTTTAAACAAAAAAACAAACAAAAACGCAAATTTTTTGTTTTTGTTTTTGTTTTTATTTATAAATTATAATGCCAAAAATAGCGTATCTTCAACTCTCTTTGCAATTGTTGCAATGGTCTTTGTTAACTTCGTTTTATAACATTCTACGGTTCTACTGTTCTAGTAAATTTCATTTATATGCATCTGCTTAATTTGAACGGTATTATGCCATTTTTATGACTTTTATGATCCGAAATAGGAAAATCTCAAAAACAAAAAACAAAACACAAAAAAACACAAACTTTTCATTTTGAAAAAGTGTGGTTTTTTGCACCCCTCCAGACATCCGTCCTCTGCGATCGTCCCCAAGACACAAACTTCCACCGCACAGCGTCTCAGCTTCGCGCTTGTTGGTCGTGCTTCTTGGAATGGCCTCCCTACTGGTCTCCGACGGGAACTTATCTCTCTGGCTCCTCTTCTCTCGTGCAAACGCTTGAAGACCGCACTGTTTCCGTTAGTTCTGGTATATCGGTCTGGGTACGCCTCAGATGAGCTCGCCTTGAAGTGGCGCTTCATAAGTTCCCAGTTATAATTACGATTACAGTTACAAAACGACGTCAATTACAAAATCAAAATTTGAAGAAAATATTACAGAACTCGCGTCGAAACGAGCATTTATATAACTTCGGAAATAATAGTTTTAAAGGTGCCTAAAAAGCTTTAACTAAATTACAAAACGATGTCAGTTCCAAAATAGTCGTTTCAAGCTACCTAAAAAACGAACAAGGATTACATTTAAACTGACGTCGAAATGAAGATTATATAGCATCAGGAAAACTAGTTTTAAAGGTGTCTAACCAGTTTTATATTATTGACATGTTTAACGATAATTTCGTGTTATTGTAGGATTTTGGAAGTCGGCCTATTAGGCCTACTACTTTTTAAAATATTCAGCGACTGACAGTGATTAATTAAAACTACTTATAATATGAGAATGCAGAAGAGTTTCTAAATATTAGTTTTCATTTGTTTAATAAATCATTTATCTATTGGTATACACCAACGCAGTGGCGTAACGTAGGAGGGGGGGCAGCTCCCGGGCGCACACAAGGGGGGGGCAAAATTAACATTAAGTGGTACACAGTACTATGGCAAGAAGGGTTAAAAGTCAGCAAGAAAATTAAAAGGGGCGCAGTCATCAACTCTTGCCCCTGGGCGCTGAAACCCTTCGTTACGGCACTGCACCAACGCAAGTATGGATTTATTTTGCTTATTTAATTGATTTCTTTACTTTCTGATTTCCTTTATTTTATTTCAAATTGCGCAGAACTGTTTTTCCATAACTAATACATCAAAATATGAACATAATATATTCCTGTCCTTAAATGTTTGCATTGGCTAGGCCCTACATGTTCAGCAAAATACTGGCTTCAAATAGAGACTGCTCGTTTAAAAAAAACTTTAAACTCTGCCCATCCAGAATACTTAAAGTCAGTCCTTATATCTCAGACATCAATAAAAGTCACAACAACATAACTTAGCCATTTCTGATCACAACTGGCTCTCTGCATTTTTAAATTTTAAATTACTATAAATTATATCAATATTCTGAAAAAAATTGCAAGCACAAAATAATTAAATTGAAAGTAAGGTGAATTCGACGTCAACGAGGAGTAGGCTACTGCTGCATAAAATGCACTGCCCTAAACCACACCTTTAAAACGCTTCTAATAGAAGCTACATGTTCGTAAACTCCGCCACTGATTGTTCAGTGCCAGTCCCAAGCCTAAATGAAGGAGGAGGGCGACGCCGTTAGTCTTTGGTACCACACAGTGGTCGTTAAACAGTAAAAAAGCAATAATAATTATAACTCCGCCACTGTTTGCACTCTGACAGTGCCAGTACCAAGCCTGGAAAAAAGAGGAGGGCGACGCTAATGATCTTTGTTCTCACAGTGTCGTTAAACTGAAACTACTACTACCAGATAATTATTATGTTATAATTTAGAAGAATGCCGTGCAAACAATGAGAAGTTAAAATATTGTTTTTTCTACGTAAATGGCTTTTGGTGCCATAATGTGTCGTTATACTCTGGACCCACCACCAATTTTCTCGTTAATTCCTGGCTTTAGATAATAGGTAAAGTCGACTTTTACTAACGTGTAACGTAAAAGTCAACGTCCTCTGAAGCCTCAAGACGTCGTTAAACAAAACAATACTGATAGAGTAGCAATGAATGTAAGAGAAGGTCCATAGTGCAGATGTCGTTAAACAAGGCGATAATATTAGACTGTTATTAGACACCTTTAAAACAGGTTTCACGATGCTATATTAATCTCATTTTCGTTAATCACTTGCATTATAGGAACGTTGTAGTGGTACAGTGCGACTGTATTAAACGTAATTATTTGGACCTGAACAACATTTGACCCATTAATGTTATTATAGTTGTTAGAAACCAAACGCCAGATTTGTTCCGTTTCGGGAGGTTCCAGACCCAGTGTGGTCAAAGGAGGAGGGTAACGCAGGTCATCTTCATTATGACACAGCGTCGTTAGCCAGAAACTAGGCCTACCTCAACAATAAGGAACCCCGCAAGTACCGTAGTCGCGTGTTGCCAGTCTCAAGACTGGAGAAAGGAGGAGGGCGACGCAAAACATCTATGTTATGGCACATCATCGTTAATCAGAAACTAACAACACAAACATTGTATAACACGTACTAGTGTAGTGTATAGTCAGAGGAAACAACCATGACAGACACAAGTTCTTGTTAAACGCTATAATGATCGTAACATTTTAAGTTATTTCTTATTGCGTAAATTTTTCTAACGTAAGGTGTAAGTCAACGTTCCTGGCCCCATTAAGAATTCGTAAAAATCCGTCGATAGCTCGAATAATGGCATTCGTTGTTACGACACCTTTAAACCTGGTCGATGGTACGTTATAATATTTAATTTCGTTCAACGTGTTAATTAGATTACATTTACTAACTCCTATTAACCCTTGGGCTACCAAGCTTTTTGTGACATCGGCTACCAATGGGGGGGGGGGGTGGTTACCACCCCCTGGATTTCGTGTTTGGTTTCACATATCATAACTTGTAATATAGCAATGGATTCAGCATTCATTTCTGCACAGAATGGTATATTTAGTTGTACATTATGTGAATGCACCTCGAAATTACATCACTTTTAACAACGGAACCCATTAATTAGCAATATTTTATATTATTGCGTACATTTTGTACTTTTTGGATAAACAAATATAAGATTATGTGTGTTTTGAAACTAATCTATGTATAAAAGATACACACAATCATCCCTACACATGTTTATATAGTATAAATGTACATCCATACATATAATTATATCCATACATATATATCGGTTTACGTTGTAATGCTGTATTCAGCCATTTTCACACAGATTACGCCTATTATTATTTATTTTGATCACTTCCGGTATTCAAAAGACAAAGATGTAGGTATGCAAATGAAGCCCTACATTCCCTTTAAAGATTGGTATCTTTGTTTCTCTTCCGCACAGAAGAATTCGTTTCAAACTGGGGCTCATAGTTTATAAAACTTTGAACTCTAGCCAACCACAATATTTAAAATCTGTTCTTATTCCTCTGACTTATCATTATTCAATGAGGTCATCTGATTGTCTTTGTCTGGTCATACCTAAATCAAGAACTGTTCTCGGTGAACGAGCTTTATCGGTTGCTGGGCCTGCCTTTTGGAACTCTCTTCCTGTATCTGTGCGCTGTGCTCAGTCGCTTGTGTCGTTTCGTTCTCGGCTGAAAACTTACCTCTTTCAAATTGCTTATCCACCTTAGGCTGCCTCTCTGTCTCTTACGGACTGATCTTCTGGATGTTGACCTGATTACGGATTGTTTTGATGCGCCATCGGTTGATGCCTTGTGCATTAGTAACCGGCGCAATAGAAGTTGGTAATTACATTACATTCCAGGAAGACAAATGAATACGCTACAGACAAAAACTAAGGGGAGTGCTTCCATTCAGCCATTTTTCACGCATATTACGCGTATTATTATTTATTTTGATCACTTGCGGTTTTCATAAGACAAAGATGTAGGTATGCAAATGAAGCCCTGCATTCCCTCTAAAGAATGGTATAATTGTTGCTCTTCTAGGAAGAATAGTCAATAAGCTATAGTCGAAAAACTAAGGGGGGTGGTATCCACCCCCTCTGGTGCCTCGGGTATATCAGGTATAACTTTTGAATGGCGTGGGCTACCACCATGATGTTTACCTCAAAATGTGCGCCAATGAATCTGCTACAGCTACTTAAAATGCAAAAATTATATTCCATATGGAAAAAAAATTATGCATAAAAACGTAGGGGGGTGGTAACCACCCCCCTTGGTAGCCCGAGGGTTAAGTAATAGCATGTTCAATCTGAACTAGGCGTTCGTGTCCCACAAGATGTCGTTAAAGTCTCATTACTAAAACATGAAATGCCTCAGTCCGTATCGAGAATTTAAACTTGTTTCAATTCTTAACTCTATAATTTATGCATCATCCCGTTAAGTCGTATACGAGTCAACGCTGCCACTCCCTTTTCTGGTGGAGGCAGGATGATGGCTGGATAAAAGACGAGGAGTCGTTTATCAGCTTAGTTATGTTGTGTGTCGCACTCTGTCGTGATTGTATTCAGTCGTTTCCGGGAGCACTCAGAAATTATACTTGGTTCTACACGGTCAGACTTTTGTATATGATGACGTTTGTTCCTCCACAACATTCCATCTTAGGACCAAATTATTGTTATTATTATTATTATTATTATTATTATTATTATTATTATTATTATTATTATTATTATTATTTTTTATTTTTTTTATTATTTTTATTATTATTATTATTATTATTATTATTATTATTATTATTATTATTTTTTTTTTATTTTATTATAAGACAAATTTATTTCTTCATAAAACCATCAAACTTATTACAGACTGATTAAAAATGGCTGTTTCAATAATTTTATAAGCCGTCATTCAGTCCTGGGCTACTGTTGTTGCAGTCCGCGGTGGCTAAAACAGACAGAGAGTTTCCAATCTGTAGGGCGACCGATAGGCGTTGCAGCAGATGACTGGTCTCACGCTGGTCGCCTGTCACTGCTGAGACCTTGCGTCCTAGTTCCTGAACAAAATGCAGTGATTCTGTGTGCCAGCTTCCTGCAGTTTCGACTGCAACAGGGACGAAATGATGTGATTGTGTGATAGCAGCATACTTGGTTTCCTTGTTGCGAGCTGCCTTTTCCGCTGCCGCACCTGCGTTTTGCGATGTTATATGTTCGTAGGATGCAGCGAAAGTATCTGGCACCGTAACACCCCATGCCAAGCAACGACCTCTGTACCAAGGTATGATGGTGACTTCGTCAGGCCTTTTGCCGTCTGATCTGGAGAGGCTATTGGGCTCTTTGATATTATTATTATTATTATTATTATTATTATTATTATTATTATTATTATTATTATTATTATTATTATTATTATTTTTTTTTTTACCCGAGGTAGTTCTAATCCCTCAGGCCGCTAAAAAATGTCCGGAGACAATAAGATGGACGTCTGGAACGGCATTCACTCGACAAGTTCTGGTTGGGCAAAAGTGCCACGGAAGGCCACGGCGTTATTATTATTATTATTATTATTATTATTATTATTATTATTATTATTTATTATTATTATTATTATTATTATTATTATTATTATTATTATTATTATTATTATTATTATTATTATTATTATTACTATTATTATTATTATTATTATTATTATTATTATTATTATTATTATTATTATTATTATTATTATTATTATTATTATTATTATTATATTTTAACAAACATTTTTAACGCGCTCAAAGTCAAACAGAAATGCGAATCGGAGTGCTGTCTAACTATTGCACCTATGCAGCGCTTATTTTTTAACCTAACCCTTTTCTATTTGAGACAGCAGGTCATTAGTATGCTGTTGGCAGGAATAATGGCACAGTAGAGAAAATGATTCTGACAGTGGTGGCTATGTTATCCAACCACCACCGCCTGAACCCTGTAATTATACAGGACGGTCTATTCAGGTCTAGGTCTAACTGTCTCCTGCATTGATCAGATCCAACCAACTTCAGATCGGCTGAATTCCAAGGTTTGGTCATATATCGAAGTTCGTCCAGTGAGTGGAACTGCGCTGGTTACCTACGCAACATGATACTGAGTTTAAGATATTGAAGCAGAATAATTATTGTATTACTGTACAGGCTTTACTCAGGCTTTACTCCTCAGGCTTCACTCTTGACGATACACTCGATATGATTGAGAAATGGAACTTATATATTATTCGTAACGATCCGATTTAAAGGTGTCTTAACAGCGCATGCTATTGTTCGCACTATCAACTTTCTTATCTTGTTGTTCACATTCTTCTGAAATAAGTTTGCCTAACAACACGAACTCCTCAACTTGTCTCTTTTCCGCTCTGTTGGATCGTGGTTTCATTTTGCTAGGTCGTGAGCGCTTCTGATGAATTTCAGGTGACTTTTTTTATAAATCATCAATAGTCTATACGCTAACATTTATTACACCTAGGCCTACCACATAACTCCGCCGATGTTTGTACTCTGACAGTGCCAGTCCCAAGCTTGAATAAAGGAGGAGGGCGACGCTAATGTTTTTGTTATCACAGTGTCGTTAAATTGAAATTACTAGCCTACTACACCTACCACAGAGCGTCATTTCACATGAACAACCAATTGTTAGCACTGTACGACACGCATTAGGGTCAGGCCAGGTCAAATCCAACAGCCACAGCAACCATAGAATGCTGTTCAGAAAATATAGAATGTTGTTTAACATATACTATTCGCAATATTTCTAATAAACGTTTATTGCGTAAATGATAATGACGCTAATGGACGTAAATGTTCCCCGCCGAAGAAATATTTCGTAAAAACACGTCGAAAGCAGTAATGACCTACTATGCGCTATTTAGACACATTTAAATCGTTTATTAGTACGACATTATAAATAGAGAGCAAAGCTTATATTTTGTTTTTATATTTAAAAAAAAAAATAATAAAATAAAAAAATAAAATAAAATACCAATAAACACAAAATATGTGTGATTAATGGTCATTTCATTATTTCATTGCATTTTCTAATGATATTACATTGTTTCATAGGAAAATGTTTAATGAAATGTTTAATTAAGTATTCTGTCATGTAAATAATTGTTAACATGCATTCTTGTAAATAGATGTATGTTAAAATAAAATGTGTATATAATACATGTATATTATATATATTACACATCTGTGCTGAATTTCTGTTTGCAAATAGCATTACATGTTATTTTAGAAAACTTAAAGAAGTACTGTTAATAACTTTGTAAACATATTTGAAAAGAGCTAAAATAGCCAAAAAGAGCTGATATAGCCAAAAAAAGAGCTGATATAGCCAAAAAGAGCTGAAATAGCCACCAAAAAAAGAAACAAAAGGAGAAAAAGGAAAAAAAAAAGGAAAAAAAAGATGTTAAAAAAGAATTACAATAAAAAGAGCCAATGGGCCAAACATAACGGAGATACAATACTTTAATATGTATTAAATCAAATAATATGTATCTATCAAATATTGTTAATATTGTTAATAAGATTGAGGAGAAAACAGTTATTAACATTATACGGAAATGAACTTAATCCGTCAGAAACTTTAAATACGTCTACATCTTATCAGAAACGGAATCAAAGCCAAGAAAAGAAAAAGAAAACTGTTGATAGAAATTATTTGAAAATGAACTTAAATCGTCAGAAACTTTAAATACGTCAGCATCTTATCAGAAACGGAATCAAAGACGAGAAAGGAGAAAGAACATTTGTGAGAACATTACAAGAAAATGAACGGAAATACATCAACAACTTTAAAGACGTCAACAGCCTTTGTAGCTATAGGATGTCGTTAAATATTGGATTATATATATATATATATTTTGTTTTTACTACGGGTATATAGCAAAGTGAAACTACTACTAAAGTTCGTATGTAACAAAAAAGATATGACACTTTGTTGTCTGTTCGAGTTGAAATTAGCTGCTGTGAAGCAGTGAAGGTAAGAATGGTTGAACAACGCCATTGCACTGCTCGTATTATGGCAGTGCCAGTCTCAAGCATTGAGAAAGGAGGAGGGCGACACTAATAATCTGTGTTATGATTCAATGTCATATTTTTATTATTACAATGATGTGTAATGTGATGGTATTCAATGCACCTTCTGTGAGGGTTCTATATAAGTTGACAAATGAAATACATTGTTGCCATGGAATGTAACGTAGTGTAAAGTCCCGACCAATTCAGCATTCACCCCTCTTGACCCCCAGTTTCGGGTTGTTGTGGGGTTAATTGAATTTCACTGACGAACGTTGTATCGGTTGGTCGCAGTCGGGTTCTTATCCGGTGGGTGGTCTCTGGGGCACTTACGTGGGTGGTCCTTTCCGAAGTCGCTCGTGTTCCCTCGGTCGTGAAATCGAACGATCGTGATGCCAACATTCTGATGGAATGCCGCTTCTCGAGCTTAGGATTTCGAGTCGAGCAACGTGACCACTGTCGCTTCACGAGCTAACAATTTCGAGTTGAGTCGGATTTTACGACTGTCGCTTTACGAGTTTAATATGTCGAGTTGAGAGTTTGATTGTCGCATCTCAAGCGTTAAACTCGAATTGAATCGAGATTTACGAATGCCGCTTTCCGAGCTTAGAATTTTTAGTAGAGAGTAATGATTGCCTCCTCTTTGGCTTGAAATTTTAGGTCGAGAGTTGGAAACTAAAACGGGTGATCGGCCCTTTTGAGTCGCTGGTCCACGTGCCTGGAATAGTCTTCCTGAGCCTATAATTCAGGAACCCCAAAGCCTCTATGTTAAAAAAACTGCTCAAATTGCACTTGCTACGTAACTCATGCTCATGCGCTTCGGCGTGAAACTCCGACTACAGCAGTAGTCGGGAGCGCCTCTGAATGGGAAATCTGGTTGAGGCGCTATAACAAGTGTTCAAATACAATACAATACAATACAATACAACTATTAGCTCGTAATTGCTACGTTACTCTTAGCTTTTGCGCTCACAGTTGGCAGTGTGCGTAAAGCATCCTAGAAGTAGCTTGCTACGGACGATGTTACATGCATATAAATTGTCGTGATTACAATTAGAAATTTTGTTAAGTTTCTGTGCGTTTAATTGCCTCCATTGTTTTGCAAAATTCTAAGGCGCCTGTTAAGCTATTCTGTTGTATTGTGTTGCACTGTTTCCTGTCGTGTCGCATTGTATAGTGTCTTATATTATGTATTGTGTGATAGTTATTGTATTACATTGTATTGATTTAGTTGTGTTGCATTGTATTTCATTGTTTTCATTGTTTTGCATTGCCTAGTATCATTTTGCAATATATTGTATTGTGTATTGTCATAGCATAGCGTTACATTGTATTCTAATGTTTTGTATTGTATTTTAATGCTTTGTATTCTATTGTATTGTCTTCTAGTGCATTGTACTGCGTTGCATTGTTTCACACACGTTACTTCATTGTTGAACATGTGGCATATTAACAAACCCGCTACTCACCTACTTACTTACTTACTTGATATTTTAGTTCAATTTATATAGCGCCCATAAAGAATAAAACTAATCAGTGAGCAATGTTTTGCCAGCTCACCCGTAGTAACTTGCCAAATGATATGCAAGTGGAAAATTGCTTTCTGTATAGATTGGACCCCGACCAATTTCGTTTCACTGCATCGCAGTCATAGATTTTAACCCATGTGAAAAGTTAATCGAGAAATTCTGATATTCTGTTCGATAGCCCAGAAAATGCTGTACGCTCAAAGCACCGTTGAAATTACTCTTCTTTACAGATGTATGCACATTGCATATTATATATAATTAGGTGAGCACGTGTATGCATGTATTTATATATATATACACATGTATGTATTTATATATACATACACACATGTATGTATTTATATATACATACACACATACATAATTATATACTTATATGCATATACATGTTTGTTTATGTATGTATATGTGTATATGTACAAACATCCACACATATACACACATATATATATATATATATATATATATATATATATATATATATATATATATATATATATATATATATATATATATATTTATATCACACTATATTATATATATAAGTTTTGGAAGGTAATGTAAAGTAACTTAGCTTTACACAGATAGTGAGCATTCGTATATTAGTCTGAAGACTCTGACAGCTGAATCTATAGGCCTGCATTGACAAGTACCCACTGAACGCAAGAGTTACACCAGTAAGAGAAACAGGAGGTCATGGCGCCTATAGAGATAGGATCTGAAAGAAGAGGAAATGTGATGACAATGTCTTGATGAAGAATTATTACTGTAGTCTACCATCGACTTTTAAAGAGCTCCAGTATTCAAAGGCACGACCGCTTCGAGAACATCATATCATTCGAGGAAGATAATAGATGAACCACAGATGGTAGGCCTATATTCCAGAGTCTTCTTGGAGGGTCCCGTCCTCACTTGAGGGAACTAGTTTATAGGTTAGTATAGGTAAGTAAGGTTTGACTGAGACCACACCTTCCACATGCCTATTCAATGTCGATCTATAGATCCAAGATAAAGATCCTACAGTTTGACTGACCAATCATGATTGTACATTTACCAGGTGATTCCGAATGACTGAGGATAAAGAAGTCCGTAGATACAGTATACTATAGAGTAGAAGGAGTCAGAGAGTCGGAGAGAGTTCAGTAATCAGTGGTTCAGACAGATACTCTAGCAACGTAGACTAGGCATTCTGTATAATATGGGTGTTTATGTAAATATATGTAATTATGTATATAATCTATAATTTATATCTATAACTGTATATTTTTTAACTGTGCTATCAAGCAGCGTGTTCTTATAAAGAGGCTCAGCGTAAATTTACCTGCACATTACAGTGTAGCAATACAATACAATACCGGTACGTGAGTTTCTTTAGCTTCTTTAGTATCTGCTGCTATACCGTGAATGATTCATCCACTCATTCCTTCTCTCCTTCAGTGAAATGATATAGCGCCCCATGACTCACGACATGGCCATTCTGCACTTAGTGGAGCTAATTCAAGGCACGTGCGAGCGCTCTATCAACCGAAGAACAAGTGGCTCCACCTATAACAGATCGTCCTACTTTGCCCGTCTACTTACTCACCTACTTACTAATCTGTAGACCGTCCACGGTCAGCAAATGGAAACCACTTTCCCCCATCTGTCTGGTCTGATAGGCAGGAACCAAACGATTGCGGAGAAAATTCGACCCAGCTGCGAATGGAAAGGCATGTGTATAGACTATCAGGAGGTACTTCATGAAGCGCTTTTTAAGTACTCGAAAAAGCGCTGTGATCTTTTTTGTAAGCTGGACCATTTGTGGGAACTGTTCCCCAATGGCCTCTGCAGCTGGGACTTTAATGTCCTTCCGATATCCATTGTCTGTGTGAATGTTTGTGTCTTTCCGCCTGTCCGCCTGCTTGTCTTTCTGTCCGCTTATCTGTCTGTCTGCCTGACTCTGTCTGTATTCTGCCTGTCTGTCTGTCTGACTGGCTAGAGATAGAGAGGAAGATCTAGACCAGGGGTGTCAAACCTTTTTTAATGGCGGGCCAATGGCAGTACTTTCCAGCAAGTGGCGGGCCAGAGTGTCAAAGGCTCCTTAGCAAAATTGGGCAGTGATCTGGAAGGGGCTCGGTGAGATTTTTTGCGAAACTAAAATCTTAAATTGTGCATATTTTTAGCATATCAACCGTCAAATTGTGTCGGCTTATAATTGTCAATTTTGATCTTCATTATCAGTCACGAACATCACATAAAACTCATTAAGTCTAAGGTCAATGTACATGTATTCTAGTTGAGAGGCAGGTCTACTATTCATCAATAGGCCTAACTCAAATTTATCTTATTCTGATATTTAAAAATTAAACCAAGTCAATGTCAAACGCATAGCTAGCAATAAAAAAATTAAGTTTGAATAAAATGTATCTCCAGTGTAAATCAAGAAAAAATTTACTGAATAGAAATAGTTGCACTGGAAACTTGACACTGTTTGCTTTTGACGAGAGGAGGGATGTCGGGCTCACGGACTGCATATCTACTGTAACAGCTAACGCTACTCTGAGATTTGCAGGTAGATTTGAGTCAATCAGCCATGATCTATGTCTTGTCTTAACAAGCACCATCTTTTAATATCCTTGCTCGTATAGGTATGGGCTGGCAAATAAACACTGCATTCGAGCAGCATGTGTTCGTAAATGAGGAAAAGCTCCTCTGGGCAGTTGCTGATTAAACACCTGCACTTCTGTACTTGTGAATTTGGCTTACAATGCTGTGTTACACTGCAAATCCATTTGTAACAAACGTGGAACAGTCGCAGGATAGATTCCAAATTTATTGCTGAACTGCTTAAATTGTTCCTCTCGCTGAATGCTGAGAAGCGTTTTCTAAAAGCATCAAGTATGTCTGCCACCTTCGTTGCATATTTAGCAGAGTCGAAAACGATGTTTAATGCTTCGGCATGATTCTTAGCTTCATTCAGATGTTCACAGTGCTCGTATTGCCCTGGCGCAAGTCGCGAAGCCCACAGCTGAAGGTTTATTTCGAATGCTGGTATCAAATCATATGCTTCACAGCTTCAGTAGGCCCTAATTGTAGCCTACTATCTTTGCGTTGTAGTTTATACCATTAAAGTGTATTTGGCATTGACTGAAAATTTAAAAAAATTCTAAATTTTATTCTCAAAATTGTTTAGTCTTTAGACAGAGAGGGCCGCGGGCCAGAAAAAAATCATCGGCGGGCCAGAAATGTCCCGCGGGCCTGCTCTTTGACATCACTGATCTAGACGGATGCTGTCTGTCTCTGTCTACGTGACTGTCTGTCTGGCTGCCTGCCTGCTGTCTGCTTGTCTGTGTGTCTGTGTGTCTGTCTGCCTGTCTTTCTTCCTGCCTGTCTGTCTGTTTGCCTGTCTGTCTGTCTGTCTGCCTGTCTGCCTGCCTGTCTGTCTTCCTGTCTGTCTGTCTGCCTGGCTGCCTGCCTGACTGTCTGTCTGTCTGCCTGACTGTCAGTCTGACGGTATCAGGGCTTTCACCTCCGGACGTTTCAACTCCTGTCCATTTACCTCTAAGGTATAGGGGCTTTCACCTCTAGGGGTATTCACCCGCACTCTCATATTCATTTATTAATTAACCTTAAGCGCATAACAAATCGAATCAGATAGCAAGACCCTCATTAGTAACTGTAATTATCGGCAGATGATAGAACGTGTGACTGACTGTAGTTAACTTATCCCGTTGACTTGAAACACTGCAATTACGCGTGACAAATTTAATCAGATAATAATTTATAAGACACGGGAGTCACTGTAGACCCTAATTAACGGCAGATGATAACGGTTACGGAAAGCACTGACGTTTTGACTTATTTGTAAGAATCGCCAATCTTTTTCATGCTTAATGGCCTTTTGCTACATGATATTATAATTATTTGCCTATTTCGGCTATTTATTACCTGATAATTTTGGAATTATCTCTGGAACCCAGTCTGCTGCCTGCCTGTCTGTCTGCTTGTATGTATGTCTGCCTGCCTGTTAGTCTGCTTGTATGTCTGCCTGCCTGTTAGTCTGCTTGTATGTTTGCCTGACTGTCTGTCTGTATTGTTATCAGTTAGCTAAATTGACCATTTGTTTACCTAAGCTATTTGTAATAAGATCTGACTTCCAAACGCTCGACAGTTTGATAACATACGAAGAGGAAAAGTAGGATGAAGTGGGGAGGAGGAGGAAGAGGAGGAGGAAGAGAAGAGGAAGGGGAGCAGGGAGCAGGATGGGAGGAGGAGGAGGAGGAGGAGGAAGCGAAGGTAGTATAGACAACATGGAGAAGGAATACAATGAACTGCATCCTAAAAGATGTCAGCGCAAAACTATATGAACCTGGAAAATGATAAATTAAGGAATTAATTATTTCTCCATTTGTGCACTGAACGATCTTTGCCTTGAAGAGCCCTAGAAAAGTCGGACCACCAGAAGTTCACAGTTCCGTCTGTCTACGGTCAAAGCATTAAGCAATTGCTCACAAAAAGCTGTAATCAGGTCTATATTCGGAAGTTCAGTTTGTAAGACATTAGGCGACCTATGGTGGATTAGCAGCTTGAAAAAGGTAAGTATTAAGTGGTGTACGGAGTGACTTAGGTGACTTAGTACACCGGACAAGGAGAAAAAAGTATAGATGCAGGGAGAAGAAAGGACAGATACAGAGAGAAGAAAGGACAGATATAGAGAGAAGAACAGACAGATACAATGAGAAGAACGAACAGATACAAGAAGAAGAAAGGACAGATACAGGGGAAGACGGATAGATACAAGACAATGAACGGACAGGTACAGATAGAACAACGGACATATACACATCGAAGAACGGACATATACAGGGAAAAGTCGGACCTTGCTCCAGGTAGATTACAGCTGCGTATGTGATCGATAAAAGGCGTAGTAGGTCTAGCAGGAAACTGGCGCACTCGACGTTGTCTCAACAGCTTCGCTGGTCGAGAGCTCCGATCGCTACATTGGGTCGTACGCCCTTCTCTCCCACTGATAACAACATCGTTTCTTTTCTCATTTCGAGGGTGAATATCATTCGAGATAACGCAGATCTTGCAGATATCTCGCAGATATTAATAGTCGTAATGAGACTGGAGTGACGTTTTAGTTTCCACGATGTCACCGTGATTGCGTTTTGCACCACTCCTTTCCTTTCAGTGCACGACCTGCGACGCCAAATCGTACTCAGAATTTTTATGGTTTATGGTTGTACTCGATAGCGTAGTGGTTAGTGTGCTGCACTGTCAAACGAGCGGTCAGGGTTCAAATCCCCACCAGGGGAGAAATTTATTTCAAGATTTCTTCCCACCTGCGCTACCTAGCTATAATGACCGTAGGTATACTGTTGGTGGAAAGATTAGACGGCGAGGGAGACGAAGGAATTTTTAGAACTGCACAATTCCTTCTCTCTTTTTCAAAAAGCCATGGTAAATTATTCCCAATGGGATGACAATGATCTTTTTAACACTATTTTTAACTGCACAGAGATGCTTTTACAGCTGCACAAATTCATTTAGAACTGCACTTTTGTGTAGACCTGCACACTAAGAAAAGCCCTGTTGGACACCCGCCTTCATAAGCCGAGGCTAAGAAAAGGAAGATAAGGTAAGGTAAGATAGGAAACGTAAGGGTAGGTAAGGTATGTAAAGCTAGGCTAGGTTATGCAAGGTTAGGCACCTTATCGTTTCGCTACCCACATTCATTCGTAATCTGATAAAAAATCCAACTGATAATTTCAATAGCGCCCGTTGTTTTTTTTAAATGTACATGTGATCAATCAATGGTGGCTTATAAGCAGAATCGAAAACCACAGTTCTTCGTCAGAGATCTCTGTTGCCTTAACAAAAATCTCCTTATAATAGACAAGGTAAAATCAAGACTCATAACCTCATAACACCATGAAAATTCAATCCCCAAAACACATCATGAATAGGCTATTCACATCTTCAAAAATTACGTGTATTCATATCCGCAAAACATCATGAATATTCATATCCCCAAAACACATCATCAACATTCATATCCCCAAACATCATGAATATTTGGATCCCCAAAACATCCTAATTATTCATGTCGCCAAAATACATCATGAATAGTCATATCCCCAAAACACATCATCAACATTCATATCCCCAAACATCATGAATATTTGGATCCCCAAAACATCCTAATTATCCATGTCCCCAAATACATCATGAATAGTCATATCCCCAAAACACATGAATGTTAATTTACCCAAAGCACATAACACATCGGAGCGCCTCTGAGGAGTTTCTCTTGAAGTGGCGCTATATAAATTTACGATTCCGACAATGAATATCATGAATATTCTTATACCCAAAACACATCATGAATGTTGATATCTCCAAAACATCATGAATATTCATATCCCCAAAACGTCACGAATATTCATATGCCCAAAACATCATGAATATTCATATACCCAAAACACTCATGAATATTCATATCGCCAAAACATCACAACAACACATATCCACATTCAGTTTCTTTTTTCGGTTTCCGCAAGACAAACACGGCGGTGACGCCCTCTGTTGACCGACAACACACTTCACGGACATGCGCCGTGAGAAATCTTCCGCCGGCCGCAAGGGGCGCTGCGTCATCATCGTCGTCATCACCGGATGTTATCGGTCGGCCTCACTCGGTTCGAAGCCCTCAACGGAAGTTCCGCAAACACGACATAGCACATGATCGTCATGAAGACAGTGTGGCATCGAAACTGTAGGTCTTACAATGCGGACTCCCTATTACACGAATTGTTATTGCGAGTTATTTTCTATGCCGCGGTGTCTGGTATAATTGTGCTGCTGCATAGCCTACAGGTGTGTGTTTGATTTTTGTCTAATGGATTTATTACTGGGTTGAAGAGGAAGGATCTCTTATGGCTACAATGAGTGAGACAGAACAGAGACAGACAGACAGAGACAAAGAGATACAGATAAAGAAGCAGAGACAGAGAGGGAGAGAGAGCGCGAGAGACAGACAGACAGGCAGACAGACAGACAGACAGAAAGAGGGGGAGGAATAGAGGGAGACATAGAACGAGTATTAAGATTTTAAAAAATTGACGAATATTGACGAATATTAAAACTGGCCAACGAATATTAAAAATATAAATATAAATTTTTAGTTCTTTTAATTCTTAATTCTTCAAAATCAGGGATTAATTGTACAAAAATCAGTGCCAAAAATATGGATAAGAACAGTTACATATTACAGTTACTCAGCCAAGTACAGACCTATGGTAGGTAAAATCATACTTGACATTATATTGAGTGGTGCAGCAAGATATTTGGCGCCAATACCAACAATTTGAACTAAGATATGCCAACGACTCTATGGCTAAGTTCATCCCCTATCCGTCAGACGAGCCAAGTCAATTAAGGGCTAAACGCATCATTGACATGCTGGCGTAAACAACATATTATCTTCAAATGATATAGAATTACTGGTGCAGGGATTTCAGATTAAAAGAAAGACAGAAAGACAGACAGACAGACAGACAGACAGACAGACAGACAGACTCAATAGTATGGCAAGATTTGGGTAGGAACTGGGAAGCCTAAGCCTACCACATAACAGACCACAGCTCCAAGTATAGCGCCGCAAAACCACCGCACATGTTCTTCATTGGTAGTCTTAAATTTGTAAAGCAAAACAGTGACGTCATCAACGAATATTTACGAATATTTACGAATATTTACGAATATTAAAAATGCCCTAATATTCACGAATATTTACGAATATTAAAGCCTGAAGTCACTAATTCTCGTTCTATGGAGGGAGAGACAGACACAGACACAGACCGACACAGACAGACAGAGACAGAGACATAGAGGGACAGAGAGAGACAGAGAGAGACAGAGGAAGTAAATTGGTCACATTCTGAGAGGAGACTCCCTGTTGACAATTATCATGGATAGAAGAATGGATGAAAATAGATAGAGAGGAAGATCTGTTGGACTGGATGATGGTCGATGGATATGGTAAACTGGAGGAGGAAGTCCAGCATGGAGAGGAGTGGCGCAATTGCACTTTGAGCCTGCCCAATGGCAGACAACTTGAAGAAGAGAGGATTCAGTAAATCTGAATCTGAGGTGCGAGATAAATAAGCGCGATTTGTTAGAGAGGGAGCCCTTCAAGCACCATTGCTCAGCGCCATCCATCTACTGCCTCTTGGTAATTAGATATTGGTGCTTAATAAATTAATAATAATGATAACATTAATGACGATAATAGTAGAAATGATAATAATAATATTTTGCCTCCTGAGGGACTATTTCTACCTTGGAAAAAATAATAATAGTAATAGTAGTAGTAATAGTAGTAGTAGTATTAGTAGTAGTAGTAATAGTAGTAGTAGTAGTAGTAGTAGTAGTAGTAGTAGTAGTAGTAGTAGTAGTAGTAGTAGTTGTAGTAGTGGTAGTAGTAGTAGTAGTAGTAGTAGTAGTAGTAGTAGTAGTAGTAGTAGTACATGGTGAGAGTAGTAGTAGTAGTAGTAGTAGTAGTAGTAGTAGTAGTAGTAGTAGTAGTAGTAGTGGTAATAGTAGTAATAGTAAGTGGTAGTGTTGGTAGTAGTGACAGCAATAATGATAGTCGGATAAGCAGTAAAGTAATAATAGTATTAACGTAATATGATAATGATGATATTAGTAATAGTAATGTTAGTAGTAATTAGTAGTAGTAGTAATGTATTAGTAGTGGTAGTAGTAGTAGTAGTAGTAGTAGTAGTATTAGTAGTAGTATTAGTAGTCTCAGTAATAATAATAATAATAATAATAATAATAATAATAATAATAATAATAATAATAATAATAATAATGCCAATAATAATAATAATGCACTAACAACTTGTCTAGAATCGAGTTACTCGGAGGTTCTTCAGCAGCTGCGTGCAGGTGCGAGACACATGCGTCTGAGTGCAGTTCCAGTTCGATATACTCTAATATGGACGAGGTCCGTGTCGAGCGATAGCGTTCGATGGATTTTCTAGTGTATCCAGATTTAGTTGACTGTAAAGCGTCATGTTTTGCACAGCGAAAGGCTTACGATCACAGAGCATGGCTAAAAACGAGGCGATGGACTCTTGAAGGTAATGGCTATTAACTACAGACACTGATCCTGTGGTCAGACTCACCCGGAGTCCCCTCCCGGATCTGAGATCCGGTACCTCTAATTTTAGATCCGCCAACTGAACTATGAGATCTGTCACCAACAGAGGAGACCCGTATGTATCTTTGGTCGCAATAATCTATTACCTGGTATATGCAGGGACGTGTGTGTCTCTCTATCTGTCTCTGTCTCTCTCTCTCTGTCCTGTCTCTGTCTTTATCTCTGTCTGTCTGTCTGTCTCTGTTTCTGTCTGTCTGTCTGTCTCTCTCTCTCTATTTATATATACATATGCATACATACACACACATATATACGAACAGATGGTCATATGCAATATGCATCCGTCCATCTGTCCCTGCGTGCCTGCACGCCACTCCTCTTCCCGCCACTCCTCTCCATGTCTCCCTCCGTCTCCCTCCCATGCATCCTCCCTTCCCAATCCATCCATCCACCGTCGTTCAGGCACTGACCTTCCGACGTCCTCCTGGCATCGTGACTCGCATCACGGCATCGGTTGCAGAGGCAGAGATAGAGCACCAGATGCTTCTCCAGATGGAATAAAAAATTTTCGCTTCGTCGCCTTAAAGCCAAAAAACAGTTATCGAAATATGGCATCACTATTTACATTGCTATTCCTTTCGTATTTGTATAGCGCCGCCATCTGTTGACAAAGCGTTATTCGATGGCGTTGAGCAGTTGTGAAGGGATTTTGATCACGACACTGCTATTGAAATATCCTATAATAGAATTCTGTGTAATCTGATCACTTAAATGAGGCCTCTGTCTTAAAGCAAAAACATCAATCGAATTAACGCCTTATGCTGGGGTTAAGAATTATATGCCGGGTTTAAGAATTATATGCCGGGTTTAATAATTATATGCCGGGTTTAAGAATTATATGCCGGGTTTAAGAAATTGTAAACCGGGCTAGGAAAGTGTATGCCAGGTCTAAGAAATTGTAAGCTGGGGGTTAACAAAATGTATGCCGGAGCTGAGAAATTGTATGCCGGGGCTAAGAAATTGTATGCCGGGGCTAAGAAATTGTATGCCGGGGCTAAGAAATTGTATGCCGGGGCTAAGAAATTGTATGCCGGGGCTAAGAAATTGAGGTCGCTAGCATTTTCTACCCTTACTAAACCTAGGGGCTACTTGACATAATTGAAATATTTTTAGCGAGTTTGTGCCCGATCGGGAGTTGCTATAATACTAATCTCTGTGAATAAGGATACACTATTAATAGACATGATGCATAATATAGTAAAAATATATTCTCGAGAAATCCCTACTTAAAGGTGTCCAAACACAGCCGTCCGGAGGAGGAGCAAGGGGCATTTGCCTCCTGGATTTTGCACATAGTTAAAAAATAAAAAAATTACTTATCATATTAGTTTTTATTTTTTAATAATGAATGGCTATGATTTTTTCACAGTTTCATTTTTTATCCAAATTAGTCAAGATAATCTGAAAAATTAAAAAATATATATAAAAACGTTCAAACTTTTAACAGTGTTGTGTTTGAAATAAGCGTTCAGATATAGCTGAAAAAAGGATTCCAGAACGTTAAAAAAAGGCTCCATATCAAATGCTTCCAAAAGTGCTGGCGGCTGTTGTGATCTGCGCCAGACCCCCTAATCGCAGGAACGAGCGCTGAGGGTAGGTTGCAGTCGACACCCTTGTTAGTCTCTAGTACCAACAATTCAAAACTTCGTCCGTAAAAACTTGTTTCCCCTCCTAAAAAATTCCTGCGGACTCCCATGACCGAATTATTCCATCAAAGGTCTTTGACGTCGATACGGAAATTGCAAGCGTATGACCTCGATCTAAAAACACAAGACACATAGCCTAATAATAATATTTTCGTTTATTGCAACAATCCGGTAATTCCGGTTACAGTGTACAATTATGCAATTGAAACAATTCACAAGAACACAGATGACAGAAGACATAAATCTTAACTACTAACAGAACAGACAGCCTTCAATACACGGCGCTAATAGCAGCCTACAAAGCATGTCCGCCCTACGGACCTCGAACTCGGTACATCTCGCTCTCTATGCCAGTGTGTTATCCAATGCGCTATCGGGCTGTAACATGTATTGCCATGCATTTCGTACACATATGCGTGCACACATGTTTATATATAGACATACATACAGACATACAGTCGTGCCTCTGTTTATATACATAGAAACACACACACACACACACACACACACACACACACACACACACACACACACACACACACACACACACACACACACACACACACACACACACACACACACACACACACACACACACACACACACACACACACACACACACACACACACACACACACACACACACACACACACACATGCATACACACACACACACACACACACACATGCATACATGCATATACATGCATCTCGCACGCGTTTGGCTGCGATTATTTCTGTCCTTCTTAACCTACATCCCTCCCTGCCTCCCTCACTCAGAGTATGTCTCTGTCTCTCTTTCTATGTTTCTGTATGTCTCTATAATTATATCTCTGTACCTGTCTGTCTGCACTCTCACTCACTCTGTCTGTGTCTGTACTGTCTGTCTGTCTGTCTATCTATCTGTATGCTTGTCTAACTGTGTGTGTGTGTGTGTATCTAACTGTTCTGTCTAACTGTCTCCATGTGTCTGTCCATGTGTATGTTTGCATGTCTGTCGATGTGTCTCTCTGACTATATATATATTTCTGTCTGTCTGTCTCCAAATACTGATATAATTATATATTGCTGCTTCCGGACACGCGCCAATTTTGTGCACCTTATTTATAGCAGCGTTATTCGAACGGGGGAAGGTGCTAAAAAAAACTAAATTGGAAAAAAGTCGGTTTTCTTTTGAAACAATAATATAAACCTAACGTCATTTATTCATCCATCCGTAGGCCCTACATCTGTCCATTCTTCCATCCTTTCATCCATTCACCAGTGATGGGTAATTAATTAATTAGAACCAAACAAATTACCTAATTAATTAGCTTGTTGCACATTCTAATTCTAATTAATTAGCAGAAGAAATTTTATCAATTCTAATTCAAATTCAAATTACAGAATCAGCTTCGTAATTACCTCTCCTGAATATTTCCTTACTTTCTTTTTGCTGATTGATGTTATTCTTACTTAACAAATATAGTATACATTAGCCTGTCTCTTTTTATTTGACGTCAAACACTAACTGGAATTAAATAGTTGAGTGC
>JACEVL010000070.1:1317500-1322500 GCA_020284085.1 Aporrectodea caliginosa
ATCTAGTGTAACTGGAAGGGCTATCCCTCTTCCATCTCGGGCATAGGGTCAACAAAAGAACCGGTGAAGGCCACAGCGTTAAAGCGCTGAATTGTCAACGACAGTCTTTGGAAGAGGAAGGTCGTCTCTCTGACGTCGTCCGTCGCCTTGGTCAGATGACGGCCCATCACTGTGATTAAGTCAAGGCCTCTTAAGTTAATGGGACCTAAAGTTTCCAGAGCCAGCGGAATGAAGGGTGTGTTACCACCCCCCTGGATTTCGTGTTTGGTTTTACATATCATAACTTGTAATATAGCATTGGATTCAGCATTCATTTCTGCACAGAATGGTGTATTTAGTTGTACATTATGTGAATGCACCTCGAAATTACATCACTTTTAACAATTGGACCCATTAATTAGCAATATTGTATATTATTGCGTACATTTTGTACTTTTTGGATAAACAAATATAAGATTATGTGTGTTTTGAAACTAATCTATGTATAAAAGATACACAAAATCATCCCTACACATGTTTATATAGTATAAATGTACATCCATACATATATATCCATACATATATATCGGTTTACGTTATAACGCTGTATTCAGCCATTTTCACACAGATTACGCGTATTATTATTTATTTTGATCACTTCCGGTATTCAAAAGACAAAGATGTAGGTATGCAAATGAAGCCCTTCATTCCCTCTAAAGAATGGTGTCTTTGTTTCTCTTCCAGGAAGACAAATGAATACGCTACAGACAAAAAACTAAGGGGGGAGTCCTTCCATTCAGCCATTTTTCACGCATGTTACGCGTATTATAATTTATTTTGAGCACTTCCGGTTGTCTCAGGTCAACTCAGTGACCACAGAAATGTAGCCCCACATTCCCTCTATAGAATGGTATAATTTGTGTCTCTTAATATTAAATGACGGATAAGATATAGTCGAAAATCTAGGGGGTGGTATCCACCCCCTGGTACCTCAGGTATATTGGGTATAACTTTTTGAACGGTGTGAGATATCATCTCACATTTTACCTCAAAACGTGTGCAAATAAACCCCCTACAGCTACCTAAAAGGTCAAATTTTTATTCCATACGGAAAAAGTTTGAGATGAAAAAAACCTAGGGGGGTGGCAACCACCCCCTAAGTCAAGGCCTCTTAAGTTAATGGGACCTAAAGTTTCCAGGGCCAGCGGGATGAAGTCATGTGTGTCAAGAAGGGTCTGGTATTTTTGATTTTTTCTGTTGTCAGCTATTTCAGCTGCTGCTCCTGCTGTCACGGCCGTTGCCTGCAGGTAGGAAGGCGCTAGCGTGTCGACCACCGTTGCATCCCACACGAGGTTTCGGCCCGCTCTCCATGGTATAAGCGTGGTGCCGTCCGGTCTCTTACCATCCGAGCGCAGCATGCCCCGTGGCTCCTTAACCGCTGGGAAACCGGCTTTGATAAGATTGCGATGGATCAGGTCGTTGATGGCGGCGTGTCTGGCCACTCGACCAAATCCCAGAGAGCAAGAGAGGCCGTGTGTTCCTCTAGCGGTAACCAGTGCGCCGCATGTGCAGACGTGAGGTTGGCATATGTTGGCCCCCAGACGAAGGCCAACCGCCACTCTGATGGCCTCATCGCTGAGCCTGAGGCCGCAGGATGTAATTGGCAGAGAATGCAGCCAATCGCTGGCATGCTGGAAGGACACGGCTTTCAGGCGCGCCTGTTCGCTCAGCTCTGTGGTGGAAAGGAGTAGTTCCGAATGCTCTCTTACAAGAATCGGGTTGTCACATTTGGCTTGTATATTTGCTGGAGAATATTCCGTCAACGACAACCCAGTTATTGTCTGCCAGTGCGTGGATAGGTTCATGTAATGCAAATCCGGTTGATTGTCCAGTACGCATAAGATGTTTGACTGGAGCTCGGAGGTGCCCGCGGCTGATGCTAGAAAAGCGGGAAGTGCCAGCGATGACGCCCTTCGAATGCCCAGTCCGCCTAACCCAATGGGTAAGGTAGATTGTTGCCATTGCATGTCTGTAAAGTCTATATTTAGGATGTTCTGAAGGCCCTTCCTCAGGATTTGATCATATGTTACCAATCCTGGGTGATTCGCGCATGGTGCGCATCTCAGAGTGTGGATTAATTTGGGAGTGCCCAGCGAGTATCTAAGAATCAGCAGGGCCTCCTGACGTGCTATTATGGTTAATCTAGCCAGAGCTCTGTCTAGCTCCTCCGCTCGTGATCCTAGGGCTTGTTTCAAGGCCGCGCCCGTGGACAACGGTGCTCCCAGCAGTGTTGCACAGTCTGGATCGGTGTATCCAAAATGTCTGAAAGATCTGTGGTTGGTCAATTGAGAGTCTTTAGCTATTAGTTCGCATTTCTCTCTGTTGAAAGTCAGGCCCAGACCTGCGCACTCCTCTTCTAGGGTCTCAATGTCTTCCGCTACTCCAGCCGTTAGTCCACCCAGAGAGATGTCATCGAGGTAGCCGAAGGCTAAGGGTGAAGATAGTTTGAGGAGTGTCGGTTGCAATGGCAAGCAGAATAGCAAAGGGCCCAATGGATCTCCCTGTTGTGGGCCAACACCGGACTGTATGCTGTAGGTACCAAATTTCAACTGAGATTCCTCCGCGTAAGACAGATAACAGTATGGTGCAATTTCTGGAATTAATTCATTGATTGCGGACATCATTCGAGATCGACAAAGACTGTTAAAAGCGTTGGAGATGTCTAGTTTCACGAGAATGCAGTCTTTGTCCATAGTTTCCAGGAAACGACGTGTGGCATGGACTGCTGCTTCCACTCCACCCGGTGTCCCCACTCCTACTTGTCGTGGCGAAAGGTACGCTATTAACCTAGGTATAGCGTAGGCGTTTGCACCCTTAGATGTCAACCTGCGCCAGAAGTAGCCGATTACAATTGGGCGCAGGCCACCCGATTTCTTGCGTAGGGCGAATAGAGTTCCGCCGAATAGCAGTGGTCGCAATGTCTCGTGGCAGGTGCCTTTCAGTAGCAAGTTGACAAAGGCAGTGATGGCTAAAACAAGAGCGGGACCAGCATCTGGCGAGTTGATCAGCTCCAGGACGTGCTGTGGACGGAGTCCGTCCGTACCGCCAGCAGATTATTATTATTATTATTATTATTATTATTATTATTATTATTATTATTACCGACCCGGGCCATTGGAGTGACCTCGACCTTCAGTCTGTGAAGGCGCTTCAATTTACACACGACGAATGCCATTAAAGACGGTATCTGTTGTTACTGCTGCTGAGAGTGATAATGATGATGATGATGAATTTGATGATGGTGATAATATGTGTGGTGGCAATGACGACGATAACGTCTCAATTTTCGAAGATGAGATTGGAAACCTGGAACCAGAGCGTTATCTCTTGTTCGCTTCGCCGGGTCTTTGTTTCCAGATTCAATAACTTTATCTGGAGAGATTCACCCACAGTGCACGGCGCGTTTCCGGAAGCCGGGAGAGATAGGTGATAGTTACGTAAGCCAAAAGATTGGCTTTATAGTGCTATTTTTTATAGGTAATGTCGTTGTTGTTGTTGATGATGGTGTATGATAATGATGCTGCCGATGATGAAGACGTGGTTGTGGCGTTGGTGGTGATGAATCACGATGATGATGATGATGATGATGACGACGACGATGATGACGATGATGATTATAGTGATAATGAAATTGAAGACTGTTTGTCATTCAGGTTTCTATAAACGAATATATATATATATAATTTTATATATTATTTTATATATATCTATCTTTTTATATATATATATATATATATATATATATATATATCTATCTTTTATATATATATATATATATATATATATATATATATATCTGGAAGAAATCCAAATTGCTTTCCATTCGTGATTTTCCTGTCCCAGTTTCGGGAAAATTGTGTTAGTCGTCACAGCTGGGATTGCCTTCCTTGGAATTCCGTTTGCGTTTTTCTTGATTCCTCCCAATTCAATGTCGTCCAAAAACTCATCCAATTGCGGAACGTTTCGAAATTGCGTGCAGTAAAATTTCGGTAACGAGTCCTGGTTTAGGACTTCGGTTCTCTACAAGCAGAACACATAGGAATATACAGACATATGCCGAAGCATACTGGCAGACATACGCAGTGTCTTCTTTAGCCTTCTCCTATTCTTGTTGTTATTATTATTGTAATTTTTATTTTTATTATTATTTTATTATTATTATTATTATTATTATTATTATTATTATTATTATTATTATTATTATTATTATTATTATTATTATTTTATATATACCCGATCGAGGTATCAAGGATCCCTCAGGTGGCCTAAAAAGCCCGGAGACTGCTGGAGAAGACTATTATTCTGGAATGGTGTTGTAAGTCGTTTTGTCCTAAAAGGTTCCCCGGAACGCGACGGCATTGAAGCGTTGGACGTTTATCGTTGAAACAGAAAAGACGACTCATCGGGTCTCCAGTTATTATATTATTATTATTATTATTATTATTATTATTATTATTATTATTATTATTATTATTATTATTATTATTATTATTATTATTATTATTATTACTGCAAAGTGAGCAGTTAGGCCTACTGTAATCGCAAATTTGAAAAGCTGCTCTACTGTTGTATACATGCATGCAGTTATATACATGCATGCATACATACAAACATACATACAAACGTACTTGCACACATACGTACATAGGTGCATGCAAACATACATGCATAAATGCACACAGCCGTATTTACATTCATACATACATGTACATCAATACATATAGACACACAAACATAATATATTATACATATACGTACAAATGTGCACACATATATATACCATTTATATAGATCCATAAATCCACACACGCATATTTAGACATGCATACATACCTACGTACATAGTAAACATGAACATCTTACATTGCAATGTTACGAGTACTTTGTAATACTGAGTGACTGGTTTGTGTTTGGATGATGTAGGTCCAGAATTCTTGATATTATGGGGGATCTTTCGAGCC
>JACEVL010000070.1:1327500-1442500 GCA_020284085.1 Aporrectodea caliginosa
CCGCGTTGGGGTTGGGGTTGGGAGTAGTTCCCTTGACGAGGCGCTTTACAAATTCAAGTAATGAATGAATTAACTGTATTGTCTTGTATTTGATCATTTATAAAGCGCTTCGCATAGCATAAGCCTTTCAGAAGCGCTCCTAGTGCGAGGTACTCCGAGGAAAAGGAAGGTTTTAAAGGTGAGAGAAAGAGGTAGAGATGCTACTAGAGAGGAGTGTAGAGCGTAGCGAAGGAGGAAGTCCATTCCATAGAGAGGGACCTATGCAGACAAAGAACCTGGATTGAGCTATTGTGGTCCTAACACGGGGAACAAAAAGGTCAAGCTGGTCAGAGGATCTGAGAGGACGCTTTGAAGTAGCAGAGAGGGGGCGAAGAATTTGGTGACAAAGATATTTGTAGCAAGACCCAGTTGAGATTTGAGCATGAGAATAAGAACTTTGAATTGGATGCGCACAGAGAGAGGTAGCCAATGAAGTTGTTCATCCATAAATGTAGAGATGTGAGAGAATCGAGGGAGGCGAGCTATAAGTCTGGCAGCAGCATTCAGTACGGACTGAAGAGGAGATAGACGAACCTTGGGTAAGCCAACAAGGAGAGAATTACAATAGTCAATTCGAGAACAGACAAAAGCATGAACAATTAATGAATTTGGATTACTTAGTTTTGGAACTGGCAATTTGAAGATAAATAACAATCTAAAGCCATCTTAGAGCATCAAAGCCATTGACGTCAATAGAGTAAACATTTTTCAAAAAAAATTCTTCAGCACAACATATGGAGTGTTGAAGCCGCTGAAGCGTGCAATGTTTAATGGCTGCCAGGGCCGTTTACATTGACCTTAAACTTACACAATAATGGACCTAGAATGATCACCGATTAAGGGATTAGGGTTTATATAGCATTGGTGCAGCTGTTTTATGGGTGTCTATGTAGAGAATAATATTATCGCGCCGTATAACGACATCTACCGGCTGAATGGGCGAACTTCCCGTAGACACGTTGCAACAATATCGGATTCCAGTACTTAACGATATCTTGCTCACAACTACAGTTAAGTTAAATCCTTGCGTTATCTATTAGCATTTCGACTATTTAATTAAGGTACTTGTCGGTTAATTCACCCCATTTCATTTTCTCGTCAACCTTGTCGGTTACTTCACCCCATTTAATTCTTGCGTCTACCTTGCCTGTTCATGCACTGTCCTAGTGTTGACGTCATATCCGTACAAGTCCATCCATTTTGTAACTGTTCCATAAGACGCATCAAAGACCTTTGAGACGCATTAATATGTCGTAGCCTTTATCTGTCTTCTAATCACGACACCAACCCTAATCCTGACCATAACCGACCCTCACGACGTAAAGTTCTATAATCTATGTCGGTTAGGTTCAGCTGATGCGTCGTTGTTACGCGTCGTGAGGGTCGGTTAGGGTCAGGGTTAGGGTTAGTGTCGTCCATGTTTTCTAATTACCAAACTGTCATTGGTTGACCTGGAATATACACGGGCTAAAATATGCCGTGTATAAGGCGAATTGTTGGCTTAAACTTACGCATTATATATTTGAGTCCCCGATTCTATAAGCTTGCCTGCTATGCTACTGATGGAAAAAACAGTGACTGACTTTAAGAATGAATCGCAAGATCTGAATATTTTCATAATTGCGTTAATTCAACAGTACCCAGCCATATAGTGCTGTGTTTTCGACACCAGTTGAATGGGGTGAATTAATTTCACGTGGGGAAGTCATTACCATTGGAAAAATGAAATGGGGTGAATTAACCGACAAGTACCCTACACTCTAAAAACAACTACGTTACAGGTAACGTATTAGACAACGTAGTCTACGCTATATATGAACTCAGTAATACTTCGTTACTTTAACGAAGTGATATCTGTAACGTAATTCACTACGTTAAAATATTCAACGAAGAACTACGTTAAATCAACGTGGAACTATGTTATCTTCCAACGTAGAACTATGTTATCTTCCAACGTAGAACTATGTTATCATCCAACGTAGAACTATGTTATCTTCCAACGTAGAACTATGTTATCTTCCAACGTAGAACTATGTTATCTTCCAACGTAGAACTATGTTATCTTCCAACGTAGAACTATGTTATCTTCCAACGTAGAACTATGTTATCTTCCAACGTAGAACTATGTTATCTTCCAACGTAGAACTATGTTATCTTCCAACGTAGAACTATGTTATCTTCCAACGTAGAACTATGTTATCTTCCAACGTAGAACTATGTTATCTTCCAACGTAGAACTATGTTATCATCCAACGTAGAACTATGTTATCTTCCAACGTAGAACTATGTTATCTTCCAACGTAGAACTGTTATCTTCCAATTTTAATTGCGCAAACATTAGTTTGCTAAAGTCGGATACATAAAATCCAAACAAAGCCATACGATCACAAATTCGCTTTCTGCTTAGAAGGTCAAACCAAACGCCAAACCAAATTTCAGAAATCCAAGTTAACACACTAATAATCACGCATCTAATTGCCCGACAATAGACAGTTGGCGAATTTTATTGTCATTTTTTTAAGTTTAACGACATCTTATGACTACAATGGCCGTTGTTGTCTTTAAAGATAATAATTATATTTCAGTTCATTTTATTAGAGTTTCTTACATCGATTTTCATTTAGTAGTAGTCTCAGTTTAACGACACTGTGTGATAACAGCGATCATTAGCATTCCCCTTTATCCAGGCTTAGGACTGTCAGCTGAGAATAGATTAGCAATTAAGCGAAAATTAGATTGATATAGCAGGTCGTACAGCTGTTTTAAAGGTGTTTAAAAAAGCCTGATATTATCGACTCCTATATCGACATATTGCGGCTGCGTGGGCGAACTTCTTTTAACCCTAGGGCTACCAAGCTTTTTTTGTAACACTGGCTACCAAGGGGGGGGGGTGGTTACCCCCCCCTGGATTTCGTGTTTGGTTTCACATATCATAACTTGTAATATAGCAATGGATTCAGCATTCATTTCTGCACAGAATGGTATATTTAGTTGTACATTATGTGAATGCACCTCGAAATTACATCACTTTTAACAATGGAACCCATTAATTAGCAATATTTTATATTACTGCGTACATTTGGTACTTTTTGGATAAACAAATATAAGATTATGTGTGTTTTGAAACTAATCTATGTATAAAAGATACACACAATCATCCCTACACATGTTTATATAGCATAAATGTACATCCATACATATATATCCATACATATATATCGGTTTACGTTGTAATGCTGTATTCAGCCATTTTCACACATATTACGCGTATTATTATTTATTTTGATCACTTCCGGTATTCAAAAGACAAAGATGTAGGTATGCAAATGAAGCCCTTCATTCCCTCTAACGAATGGTATCTTTGTTTCTCTTCCAGGAAGACCAATGAATACACTACAGACAAAAACTAAGGGGAGTGCTTCCATTCAGTCATTTTTCACGCATATTACGCGTATTATTATTTATTTTGAGCACTTCCGGTTGTCTCAGGTCAACTCAGTGACCATAGAAATGTAGCCCCACATTCCCTCTATAGAATGGTATAATTTGTGTCTCTTAATATTAAATGACGGATAAGATCTAGTCGAAAATCTAGGGGGTGGTATCCACCCCCTGGTACCTCGGGTATATTGGCTATAACTTTTGAACGGTGTGAGATATCATCTCACATTTTACCTCAAACGTGTGTAAATGAACCCCCTATAGCTACCTAAAAGGTCACATTTTTATTCCATACGGAAAAAGTTTGAGATTAAAAAAACCTAGGGGGGTGGCAACCACCCCCCCACCTTGGTAGCCCGATGGTTAAACACGTTGCAACTACTGTACTATAATTATAGGATTCCAGTATTTAGCGACATCTTATGCACTCAGGAACCGCTGATGTCGGCTTTTGTGTTACAGGAAAGTAATTTGGATTTCTTTGTTTTGCCACTTGAAGTTAAGAGGATACCAATTGTTTAACGAGATCTTCTGACATCAAAGTCTTTTGAAGCTGACAGGAAAAGAAATTGTTAATTTTCACCATTGCATGGTTTTCTAATGATATGTTAATAATTATTATTGGTGATTAAGCAAAACGAGGCTAAATTGACATCGGAAAACTGTTTTAAGTTAGAGGTGTCTAAACAGAGCCTAATATTATCGCTTCTATAACGACAACTTGTGGCTGCGTGGGTGAGTATTAACCCTTTGGAGGTGAGGTGAAGCATTGGAACGTTGGAGGTGAGGTGGGGTATGACATACCCCAATACATATTTTTACTTGCAAGTCGAAATAGCAACTACATAACATTAATTGTGAGCTAAGGTATAGTTTTGTGACCAATTATCAACTAAACTTGCGATTATTGGGAACAAATTACTGTTTTCAATCAAAATTGAAATGGAAATCAAAGCGGCCCTCTGCAATGGCATCTTAGTGGCCCTTGCTTGAAACATGTAACGTTTGCGAACACGTGACATAATACTCGTAGTAATGGATAAATTTTGCATCGATGCAAATTATAATATAGGCTATCTAATATCTCATAATTATCTACAATATAGTCAATAATCGCCCAATTTTTTCTGCACTGAGCCATTGATTTTTTAATTAATTAAAATCAACATGTATACGAAAAATTATAATTTCACTTGAATATGCACCAAAATAAAAATAATGTGCGTTCAAAAGTACCCTAAATTGTCCCAAAGTGTCTGTATTTCACAATCACTAAGGTAGACAAAAATATTCCAAGCTGGTTCCACCTTATCCGTAGAAAACGCAGCGTAGAATACCTGTGGGGTGTGTCAAACCCCACCTCACCTCCTAAGGGTTAACGAAGATGACTGGCGTCGCCATCCTTTATCGTGGCTTTGGACTGGCATAACTGGAAAACAGCAGTGGATGCGCTAATGAAATGAAATAGGATATATAGAGGTTGGACATTTGCTGCTTCCCGTGTGAATTAAATGTTTGTAAAATAGAAGTAAATCATTTTGGTAGCTTTATATTTTCAGCGGATGGATGGATGGATCCAGAATTTAATGACATTGTTATGGCAACAAAGAACATGCGCTTACGTCGACAGAAATTATTTTGAACAGTTTTTACCGTTCGGATGGCATAAATTATTGTGGTTAGTAAGTTTCTGTTTAACGAAACTGTAGGCCTATATGATTAGCGTCGTCCTCCTTTCTCCAGGCTTGGGACCCGCACTAACATAAGTATGGCAGTGGCTGAGTTATAATAACTGTGATTCTAGCATGACCTTCATAATTATGTGTATCATCGGTTGTAATTCTAACATGGCATTTTACATGTTAAGTAAGTAGTTTCAGTTTAACGACATTGTGATAGCAAAGATCATTAGCGTCGCCCTCCTCCTTTATACAGGATTGGGACTGGCACTGACAGTGGCGGAGTTCTTGTATATATCTTTGAATTTAGACATCATTGGAAAACTGAGGGTGTCGTAACAGATCCTGGTGTCATCCATGACTCATTGGTATTTTCTGACAATGGTAGTGAGATTAGAAGGCGTAGGTTGACCTGTGCTAAGTACAGCGGGGTTATTAGCCATTATGAATTGCTCAAGTCGTTCTCCCCTTTCGTTACTTTGTCTATCCAATCTGCAATCTATCCAATCCAATCGAATCCAATCCAATCGAATGACTTGTATAACGCTGCTATTATATTGCCCAGGACATCAATTAAGTAATATCGCACTCAAAATTATAATCCACGGGAGAGTTGAGGTCGAAAAATCTGAATGTTGAGATAAATTTTTGATCGTAATATCATAATGATGTGACCTCACAGAGTCACAGCAGCCGACATAATTATACTATGTCACATTATTCCGGATGAAGTAACCTACTAAGCGAAATTAGATTAATATAGCAACGGGTACAGCTGTTTTAGAGGTCTCTAAATGGAGCCTAATAATTATCGCCTCCTAATGCCGTATTAAATGTGTTAAAATTACGAACTATTTTTGTCATCTTAGTTTAAAATGTCTTTGACTCAGTAATGATCATTATTCGCAGTTTCCGCGACATCTTATAACAGCCAGGGTCTTTGACGTCGCCCTCCTCCGTTCTCTAGGCTTGGGACTAGCGCTACCAGAGTACGGGCAGCGGCGGATTTCAAGTCATGGCCAACTTTATGGGTGAAGTAACATATGCATCGACAATTTTTATTGTGGTATTTCTTCTGTATAATTATGGTAAAATTCAGTAATAATTTTACATAAGTAGCCACGACCCCACTAACGTTGGTCATCTCATTAAGAACGCTTTTGCAATACATTATGATGTCTGGGGATATAGCTGCAGAGGATAGAAAGTGCTTAAGATGAGGGTAGGGCTTTCTTGTGGTTAAAGGAGCCGTTCACGTGCAATTAATCGCTGAACAACACATCGGGTCGTCCATGCTTTTTTACTTCCAAAGACCCTCCTTACACCCGCATCGCCAGGTGGCGCCAGGCTCGTAGCCTTAAACCGGAAGTACACGATATTTTCACGAGTAACCAATTCTTTAATATAGAATCCTTGAGATGAGGGTAGGGCTTTCTTGGCTCTCTGATCTAGGGGATTTCCATCTGTCTTCTTCAGCGGGTTGTGAGTGTAGCGCGTTGCAACGGGAGATCAGTTTTCATTACTTAGCGACATCTTGTGGTTACAGAAGCCGTTCACGTTCACTATTACGTTACATTAAAGTCATGATATGGCCGTTGACGATTGGGTTAGTTACTGTTTAATGACTTTGTATCACAACAAACATGATTAGCGTTGCCCTCCTCCTTTCTCTAGGCTTAGGACTAGCTCTAACAGTAGGCCCTACAGTACGGGCTAAGCTATGGGGTCTAACACAGGTTTGCCACTGCGGACATTGGGGTGGGAACTGAGACCTGTGCGCTTGGAGTCGCTAACCCTTGGGTAGAACAAGCCTGGAAATAATATGCCACTTCTATAACTATTTGTCGTCTGAGTATGATTAATTAGTACTATACATGGGCGCCCGCAGCATAGGTCAAGGGGGGTCGCGTGACCCCCCCTGGAAATCATGATCAAATAAAAATCCGATAGGTTTAATATGCAAATGAAGCTTAAAATATGTCACAAGATTCTGTTCAAAATACTTAGTAAATACTAGCTTTAGTTTCATACTGCTTAAGCCTACTAATAAGTTACTATACTAATATTCAGTGGCTGATTTAGCCATAGGCCTGGAAGCCAACCGCCCTCCCCCGTGCCCCTCCTGGTGGTGTTCTGGCACCCATTAAAACAAACTCGGCCGTCATCGTGGGCTACCACTAGCCTGTCAGAACGGCCCTGGCATGGCCGAGATTTAGTTCTCTACTTAACCCCAATAAACAATGCTCATCACGATTCAGTCCGCTAGGTCTACGTTCAACTGGCCTCCCCATTATTTATGTATCATGTATGTTATCAAAGACACATGTTATCTCGGACTAATGTACCGACATCAGTGGTGGAACACTTCGACTCAGAGGTTGACCTTATCACTTAGGTCACGCATATTGACAAAGCCAAGCCGACTGGGACCTCTGGATAATCTCTGGATGAAGAGGTCGGCCCGAGGTCAAAAACTTCCCCACACAGGCATTAGCTTACCCTGAACAGGTCCCTGCATTCCTCAAGCACTGTATCAGTTACGTTTCTCTCATGCATTCTGAGTCTGTATCTGAAGATTTTGTATTCAGTTAAAAGTATGTTAGAATTGAGCGTGTTTCTTTTCTTTTGGATTACTTATGGAAGAAGATTTTTGTGTCAAGGTTATCCTTAATTTTTTCTTCACTGGTGCTGTGTAGAACAATAGGTTAGACTTTACTGTGTAGTTTACATCCATTCTGTTGGATTATCTCTGGAAGAACTGTAAACAACTGTTGGATTATCTGATTACTGAAGAAGCGAAGAGCAGTCCCTTAAGCCAGCCCAGAAGCAGCCATGGATGAAGTGTTAACGACTTCATATTTTCTTAGCCATGGCATGTTAATATGGATAACAAGAATAAGCGTAAGCTGCAGCAAACTCTAAGTGCCCTTTGGACCGTGAAGCCTGCTAACAGTGCTAAGTCACAAAAGAAGTCGTCTGAACGGTCTGATGAACCCACTGCTCCCTCTTGTAATGACATTCCCTATTCCTTGCATCCAAGACCGCATGACCGAATTGTCCCACAGGTTGAGAACTAAATGAGAAAAACGTTTTTAACTAGAATACTTTATAATCATAGGCGTAGCTACACTGAGGCACGAGGAGGCAGTTGCCTCCTCTTGCATTTTTAATATACTGAAACTTCTATTGACCAATGACCCCAATAACCAGGATTTTGCCAATGGTCTGTGAAATTGCCTCCTCTTGAATTGAAGTCTCGCTACATGCCTGTTTATAATAGTTAATTTCATGTAAACCAAAGTGCGGTTATAGTTGGATAAATAAAGAGTATGCTTACTTACTCACTTACTTCTGAATGATTGTTGCGTCTGATTTTAAAAGACTAGGCTATAATTAGTACACTCAGTGCTTTTTTTCTAGAAAAAGTTCTGGAACTCAGCAAATTCAGAACAAGCATAGAGACATGTGCTAAAATTTCTATTTCATATGTGTCAACCTCAATAAAACATTGAAAGCACTTAAATGAAATTAACGTATCTAAATAATTTTAAAAAAAATTTTATTAAAAATTTTAATGAAATATTATTTTGTAGGCCTAATAGCTGAAAAAGGTTCCGGAACGCGGTTCCGGACCACTCCGGCTGAAAAAAAGCACTGTTAAGACTTAATAGGTAGGCCCTATTGTTAAGACACTGTAATTATGTGAGTTTAGTTTTAATGACATATTATAACGCAACTAACTCTCTCGGCCGTGACTGACCCCCCCTGCAAAAAATCCTGCGGGCGCCCATGGTACTATACAAGTGAAAATTGAAGCGTTTTAAATTGTATTGCACGTGGTTTTTGTAGCGACATCTTGAGTCTGCAATGTACATCAATTTTAATTTAAACAAAAACTATTTCACGGCAGTTAAGCAAATGCTGCTTGGTTGGTTAGCTGTTGTTTAACGACGCTGTGTCAAGATGATTAGCGTCGCCCTCCTCCTTTATCAAAGTTCGGGACTGGCACTGCAACAGTTCGCGCAGAAACGGAGTTCCAATCCGCGGCTTGGATCCAAACGTTTAACCAGTTATTATGGCATAAAATGCCGTTAACGTCAATAATAAAAAAATTGGTTTTGAATAATTTTAGCTTACCGTTCGTAGGCCTATGCCGATATAAAACCTTAGATCTTGTTTCTAGAAAAACTATCTAACGGTTATATAAAGACATAATTTATAATGTTTGGAATAATCGATTTAAAGGTGTCTAACGGAATCAAAATATTCGCTGTATCCAGCGCTCAATGGCGCCTTATGGCAGGGTTGCCAGATTTCGGAAGTGCTTGGTCGCGAAATCATGTCTAAAAGTAGCCCAAGAGTCGCGAACTGAACAGCTAAAGGAAAATATAAATAATTTTTTTTACTAGGTACGTCAATATAGGCTACATACTTTATTGGTTTCGCCAAGACACGTGATGAAACCACTGACGTATAAATTTAGATGGCAGACCGCTCCCCTCTTACCGCAGACTAGTTCGTACTCCGCCTAGAGTATGTTTATATTACTAACTAAGCAACAACACATACGAATAGTACTATAGTAGCTAGTAACCCAGTAGCCTACTGCGGTCAATTTACGAGAATTCAAAATGTCGCCGTAGCGACCGCGGGACATTTCAAAAGTAGCCCAAATATCGCGAGGTCGTTTAACGAGTTATTATGGCATCAAATGCCGTTAACGTCGATAATTACCCCAGAGTTAGTTTGCATTAGTGCTGCTCACCCCCCATTAGAGATATCTCAACGAAATGTTATGACTTTATAGGTATTCCTGTTTTGTACAAAATTCCAAGTTTTATTTTACATTTTCTAACACCAGGTGGCGCAGGTATTTCATTGATACACTGAGTACCAGTGGGGTCGTTTTTGACCTCAGTGTAAACTGATTAATTCTGGCATATTTAAAAATAACAATACACATTTTTATTGAGCTAACATCTATTTTAGAAGTATTTTTAACAAAGATAAACTATTATAAATTGTTTACATGGTATATTTATTACAAAACTGATGACAGTCCGCTAACAGGTGTCCAACTAGTTATGAGAAAGCCATAAGAAACTGAAGTGGGTAAATAAGAAAGATAGTGCCATCTATGGTGAAACATGGATTGATAATATTTTGACAAGTCAAGAAATGAAGTGCAGTGCAACGGTTCCAGAAAATATCACGTTCCCTAAGATTTGACGATGCGGTGCGCAGAAAAGAACGTCAATATCCTAAACAACTTGCAACTATTAGAACAATATTTGACAAGTGGACAAAATCATTAGAAAGTGATAAGAAATGCAACATAAGCTGTGCCGCCTGTAAGCGCAATGAAGTCGTTTTGCCGTTTTTTTTATAAACTTCAAACAGTAACTGTCATGAACGGAAAATGTCCATATTAGTTTTGAACATTGAACACTCGGTCACTTTAAACACTAATCTGTAACTATTAAATTAACAATTTATTCATTTCAACAGCCTATACATGTTCCAAATACTTTACTAATAATTGTTTTCATGGTAATAAATAAAAATGCAAAAAACAAAGAACTTATTGTAAAAATTGTGTTGGGGTCATATTTTTGACCCCACTGGTATTCAGTGTAACAAAAAATCTGGTAATCTGAGGGTTAAGCAATAAAATATTTTTCATCAATGGAACTTTTCTTTAAGCACAGAACTATTCTCATGGGTCCAGCTTCTACTTAAGGCAACAATTATTTTCATCATTCCAGCATCTATTGCATATAAAAATTTAGTTTCATCAATCCAGCTTCTATTTAAAGTAAAAGTTATTTCGCTCAATCCAACTTCTATTTAAAGACAGATATGGTTCATCAATCCCACTTCGAGTTAGTGAAACAATTTTTTTTCCTTAATCCAGCTTCCATTTTAATTTGACGATATAAAATAATTTACTAACCTAAACTACGGGTTTACCCAAATTTGTATTGAAATGCCATGTATATAAATACTTTAGAGCGCAAAAACGATAAATTTGTAACGTGATTGGCTGGACAATACGTAGACAGCGTTAGACACGCCCACTTGACCGACGGACAGACAGACTATGACTGAGACTCGACACTTGCTCCCGAGACGCAGAGAAGGCCACACTCGATATAGAATACGCTGTAACTCTTTATAATAAATACTGATATATACGTAGAATAAATCAAGTGTTATATTACGTAATGAGATCGACCTCATTACGTTACATGGTGTCAGACTGAAGAACTACGCTCACACGTGAAAAGAATTACATATTATACATATTATAAAGTTAAGCGATTCGAGTGTTAGGTTAACGATGGCGTCAATGTCCAACATCCCGTTTCCCTCGCAGTTGAAAATGACTGGAGGCAACATCGCTGCAGAATGGAAACGTTTCAGCAGCCAGTGGGCGAACTTCGAAGTTGCTTCGAACCGACTTGGATGAGAAGTCATCCTCGAAGCGTGCCGCTGTCTTCCTCGCATGCATCGGCAGTGAAGCATACGAGACTTTCCAGACCATGGACTTTGAAACGGAAGGAGATCGTGCGGACATTGACAAGGTGATCGAAGCCTTTGAAAGCCACTGTGTCGGAGAAGTCCATGTAACCTATGAAAGGTACATGTTTAACCGAAGGATGCAAGACGTCGGAGAGACATTTGATTCATTCATGTCCGATCTTCGCTGTCTGATCAAATCCTGTGATTATGGAACGCTCGAGGAGTCGATACTACGCGACAGAATTGTCATTGGAGTCAGAGACGATACTACGAGACGCAAACTGCTCCAAATACGTAAGTTAACTTTGAACTCTGCGATTGATGTGTGCAAAGCGAGTGAAGTTGCGACGAAGCAACTGCGAGAAATGGCGACCCCAGATGAGGTCAACGCGATGCAGCATAAATCGAGAGATTCGCCGACGCGAATGCGAATCACCCGCCGATATCCTGCCGATGCCGATTGTCATCAGGGATGGAACAGCAACAGCCGTTGCCAGTTCTGTGGTCGATTCCACGAACCCTCCCGAGAAGCTTGCCCAGCGTTCGGGCAGACCTGCAGAAGGTGTTTGAAGCGAAACCACTTTGAGATGGTTTGCAAAGCAGAACTACGCGAGACTCCTGATCGAATATGTCAGCTGGAGGAGGAAGCCCTTTTAACACTGACCACCTCTGCCGAATCGAAACCAGAAGCAAAACGTATCCACTCACAGCTTATGGTAGAAGTGTACGAGCTCCCGTACCCCACTATACAAGAGAACATTTGTGACAGTCAGACAGCCAACGGGTTACGTCACGAGCGAAAGAATATGGAAGCTATTCGCCAGGTGCCGCTGGGCGCAGCTGTTGAGAAGGCAACAGATTTGTTGCCTAACTCTAATGAAATACGGAACAGCGACGTACAGGGTCTGATGCTTGATGAAGCAGAAATAGACACTGTGCTATGGCAAGACGGGAGGCCAGTGGATTGTGAGTCTCGAGCCGTGAATACGTCTCGATCCGTGACTCCAGTGGAACAGGACGGGAAGCCAATGGAGCAGGACTCCCACGCACAGATCGGGAAGGAAATGTCTGTGCACTCAATACGAAGCCAGATGCCAAGAAATCAGATGACAGACGAGTCAACAGGCCAGAGGGGAGCATCGTCCGCCGCGTACCATTTAATGACAGCGATCAGCGTCTCTTCGCCCAGTCCCAGCGGGACATGTCTTCGCCTTCTCTCCACCTTTCCCCCCATCTTGACCGACGATCCTTAATGAATGCCAGAGACCTACCAGACTACGGTGGTCGTAATGATATCAACAGGGTATCAGATCATAGCCCATTTGAATCGCCGCCGAAGTTCACTGAGTTCGACGATCAGTGGACCCCGTCCGTTGAAGCCGACAGCGCCTTCAGTCGACAGACGAAGACAACAGACCCTCGAGACATCTGCGGTGCCGTTATTCACACCTCCAGCAGCAAGGCAACGGCCTTTGACCCAGGTCCGCCTCAACACCGACTGGGCGCCGACTCGACGCTGCAGCACCCCCGCTGCCCATCCGAAGCTGCCTACTCCTGCGCTGCAGACGTAGACGCTCGATAAGAGACGATGCCAGAGATTTGCCTATCATTAACTGCTTCTCGTTTATAGCTTACTAGACTTAATTAGCTGTGGTCTACATTATTAGTTATCTGGACTTTAAAAGAAGAGGCGTGATACAGAGACAGAGTCATAGCAGAGACTTTTAGTTTAGGCGATCTGATGCAGAGACTTTTAGTTTAGGCGATCGTTAAACTATGCTACCTAGATTTAGATTTGACCATTGAAACTGAACTTTCTTCAAACACTCTCAGCTAATATTAACGCTTTATGTATAGTAGATACAGCTATATTTGGACCGTAAAGGAGTAGCTAAAAAGGAGACGAGATGTAACGTGATTGGCTGGACAATACGTAGACAGCGTTAGACACGCCCACTTGACCGACGGACAGACAGACTATGACTGAGACTCGACACTTGCTCCCGAGACGCAGAGAAGGCCACACTCGATATAGAATACGCTGTAACTCTTTATAATAAATACTGATATATACGTAGAATAAATCAATTGTTATATTACGTAATGAGATCGACCTCATTACGTTACAAAATTACTCTGATTAGTCCAATAATTATTGCTGTACTGACCTTGTATCGGCGAAAATACAGACAGGTTAGCATAAGTAAAACACAGAAAAACGTCGATAATAACGAGCCGCTAGAGGCGCCACTCAATTAATTTAACATTTTCAATTATTAAACATTTTTACATACATATGCATGAAACTTAAATCATACTATATTGAGCTCAGAATTACTGCATTATAAAGTTTTGAAGATTGTGAGTTTCCAAATGTTTACAACGGAGACTACATTTCTATTCTTTTTAAATTCATGCAACATAATTATATTTTCGTTTTCGTATTTTTGCTGCGTGTTTTGTTGTAGGCCTATGTGTGTACCATACGCCTGACATTGTAGATTTACTAGTAGTTTATATCTAATGACTGACAATAATACTGAACTAAAGTGGTGATGACAATATCTAAGGGTCTGAAGAGAGGAAGAAAAGAGAGATATTGGCTCATGCTTGGAAAAAGAATTGAGTGATTTTCCGTTGTTTTCCAAAGTGTAAACAGGGGCCGTCCATAAATGACGTCACGCACCTAGGAGGGGAGGGAGGTCAGAAATTTGTGACGATGTGTGACGTGGGGGAGGGGGTCAGCGAAGTGTGACGTCACATCAGGTCTGTGTAATTAAATTTAACAATTAACAACATTTTAAGTTTAAAATAACAGCACTAAGTTTGAGTATTAAAATTTTCATATTTTTTTTTATTATTTTAATGTATACGGGCACCATTATTAATAATTTTCTAATTATTTCAATATTTGTCACCATCAGATTTTTAAATACTTGTTACAATGACAATAAATGGGATTTGAAACATGTTTTATTATCAAGTGGAAATTTGGTTTTAGGGGGGTCAGAGCTTTGTGACGTCATTTTTCAGGGGTGTTACTTTTTGTGACGAAGTGTGACATGGGGGAGGGGAGTCAAAAATCGGCCAAAAAGCGTGACGTCATTTATGGACGGCCCCAGAGACTCTTGGTTATGACGTATGGGTTTCCGAAGATTAAAAGCTGTAAGGCGCTATTAAGATGTTGAAAATATTGAGAGAGCTTTTCAAATCTGTAATAATTTAATCTAATTATGAATTAACCTATGATCTGATTAAACCCGTGGCGCATTGGTTAACATCTGGCACAGAGACCGAGAGGTACCGAGTTCGAGCCCCCGTTGGGCGGATTTGCTTTGTAGGCTGCTATTAGCGCCGTTGTATTACATTGCTGTCTGTTCTGTTAGTAGTTAAGATTTAAATTGCATAACATGTAAATGTAGCCTACAGCGCAGTGCGTTTGTCAGGCGCTTATTAAAGAAAAGATATTATTATTATTATTATTATTATTATTATTTATAAATTTCATATCGTCTTATTAGAACTCGTCTGACCTTATTAAACCTAATACAACCCAGGGCAACCCAATCAATCGATCGATCGATAAATTTTCGTTTATTGTCAGCACCAGGCTGATAGAACGCAGCATGTAACATTATCTAGTTTGTTGTAGTTCATATAAGTGTTCATTTGTATGTCACCTTATCCTATCTTTGCATCGTTTAAGTTAGTTTAATGTAGAATGATTTTGTAATGGGAGGTTTATCAGAATGTTTTTGTATAAGACTCTAGAAAATAAAGTTGCGATTGTCCTTTGTCACCGGAAGATAGGAGCATTGGGATGGAGAACGGAGAGCATGTCCACAATGAAGGCGAAGTGCGGGTGGAAAGTTTGATTGATTGATACATCTTTATTGTAACAGCGGCAGCAGCAAGAAACAAATAATTACAAAATAAACACTTATATCCAACTGAGCAGCAAAGCCACTGTACAAATGGAGTCAAAAAGAAGCTATAGCTTATGGGCATTGACCCCATCTTTTCCATAGTCAGTAGCATAATTTTACATTGTTGACATTTCAGAGTAATTATACTATACATGTGCTATTCAATCACGTGACCAAACGGTGTTTAAGCACATCATATGTTATATATAAAAAAAAGCAGAAGTGTTAGAGGAAAGAAGGAATAGGAGACAAGGATAGCAATGGAGGAGAGAACGGGAGACAGATGTAGTGGAAGAAAGAGAAGAGTGAAGACAAACAAGTGGAAGAAATGGGGAGAAGGTGAACAGAAAGCCAGTCTACTTTAATCGGGTTAAACAGCAAATTATCTTTACATAGTTACTAAGTTCATAAGACAACAGGTTAAACAGCAAATTATCTTTACAATGTTACTAAGTTCTAAGGAACGCCGATGGAGGACGGAGTACGATACTGGGCGTACTTGCATTTTGCTTTAATCCGCTACAATGAACCGACTTTTCAGTAGTCTGTTTGCTTCTTTTTCATAGTATTATTTAAATGTCAAAAACAGGAATTTTCGAAGTACGACAGTTAACAATGTACGTTAGCCTAAAATCTTTGTATTCGCTAGATGACAGGACATTCTTTCAAAAAATCCAGCATTTGTTATTGTCGTAATACACTTTAATGGTTCGCCATTTCATGATGATGAATCAGATTATGTGGAAATTCAGTTTAATGTCACACCCGGTTAGAATATAAATTCTGTACATATAATTTAGTGGACAAAGTTTTTTAGTTAATGATGATGAGTGAGTTGCTATATAATGAGTTGAGCTTAATGTTTTCTTTTTCCGTATACTATGGTTGGAAAGTCACCGTCATTCCGACGACCATTAGACCGGTAAACCCGTAGTTTAGGTTGCTAAATTATTTTATATCGTCAAGTTGCAATGGAAGCTGGATTAAGGAAAAACATTGTTTCAATAACTCGAAGTGGGATTGATGAAACTACTTCTGTCTTTAAATAGAAGTTGGATCGATGGAAATAATTTTTACCGTAAATATAAGCTGGATTGATGAAACTTAGTTTTTGATGCAATAGAAGCTGGAATAATTAAAATAATTGTTTCTGTAAGTCGAAGCTGGACCCATGAGAAAAGTTCTTTGCTTACATAAAAGTTCCATTGATGAAAAATATTTTTCTAGTTAAATAGAAGTTGGGTCATTTTTGTCATTAAATGGAAGCTGGATTGATTAAAAAAATTCTCGATGAAATGGAAGCGGGATTGATTATAGTTATGATAGACATAGTTAGAGTGCTTACTTACCAACGTCAAATACGGCATTGAAGACATTAGAATAATTTAGCAACCTAAACTACGGGATTACCCATTAGACCACTGGATTTCGTTAGACGCAGCCATTCATCGTTCTTTGTAACTGTTTGGTGAACTTGCGTAAATAAGTTATGTAAAGTCGGAGAATTAAGAAATCTTGCGCTTTCCCATTACGGTAGGTTAGCGTCGTGAAATCTCCGAACAAATAGAACAGGTGAAGAAGTTCGGTAATCCTGGGAACGGCGGTCGTAAATTCCGAAACGGTAATCCTGGCAACGGCGGTCCCAAATTATGAAATGAAAGAAGTCTACAAAGTTAATTGATATTGTCACTTTAAAATGGAAGCTGGATTGATGAAAAGAACTGTTTCCATAAATGGAAGCTGGATTGATGAAAAAAACTGTTTCCTAAATGGAAGTGGGATTGATGAAAACATTCCTGTGTTGAAATAGAAGCTGGATTGATCGAAATTTTTCCCGTAAATCGAAGCTGGAAACCAAGCTGGTTGCATGGATGAAACTAAGTTTCCATTCAATATAGAAGCTGGATGAAAATAATGTTTTCAGTAATTAGAAGCTGGATTCCTGAGAATATATAGCACGTTTTAGCGAAACTACAAGAAAGCGGCCTCTGTTGATTTCTTTCATTTCATAATTTACGACCGCCGTTCCCAGGATTACCAGAAGTTCTGCTAAGTGTGGTTACAGAGGATGCAAGGTGCCATGTGGAAGTGAAAAGAAGAATAGCTATGGGAAAAGATGCATTCTACAAAAGAGGGGAGCTCCTCAGAGGCGGTCTAAACAGGAAGCCGAAGAAGAGAATGGTAAAGGCATTAGTGTGGAGTGTTGTCCTATACGGCTCTGAGACATGGACAATGAGGCAAGAAGACATAAAACGACTAGAGGCCTTTGAGATGTGGAACTGGCGTAGAATGGAGAAAATCAGCTGGGTGGAGCGAAGAACGAATGAGGAAATCTTACAGCTGGTGGAAGAAAAAAGATCACTGATAGGCACTATACGTGGGCGGGTGTCACGACAACTCGTCGAACGACATTTCGTCTACGACACTTCGTCGAGCGACATTTCGTCGAACGACATATCGTCTACTAAGTTATTTGATATTGTCACTTTAAAATGGAAGCTGGATTGATGAAAAGAACTGTTTCCCTAAATGGAAGTGGGATTGATGTAAACATTCCTGTGTTGAAATAGAAGTGCAATTGATCGAAATAATTTTTACAGTAAATAGAAGCTGGAAATCAACCTAAATGCATGGATGAAAATAGGTTTCCATTCAACAGAAGGTGGATTGATGAAAATAATCTTGTCAGTAATTAGAAGCTGGATTCCCGAGAATATTCAGCAGTATGAGTTCTCATGTGTCTTTTCAGATGACTATTTTTAGCATATGATCTCTGACATAACTGGCATCGGTATGGCTTAGCACGTTTTAGCGAAACTATAAGCAAGCGGCCTCTGTTGATTAGCCGTGATGTATACAGATACACTAGTAGATGAAATGTCGTTAGACGAATTGTCGTAGACGAAGTGTCGTTATACGAAATGTCGTTCGACGAGTTGTCGCAGAACCACGTGGGCGGCAGAAGAAATGGATAGGACACATCTTAAGGAGCGACACCCTACTAAGAGACATCATTGAGGGAAGAATGGAGGGGAAAAGATGCGAGGTAGGCCGAGAACAATGCTACTGGACTGGATGTTGGCAGAGGAGGGATACAGCGGACTGAAAAGAAAAGCAGAGAACAGAGAAAAATGGCGTCGTTGGACATATGAACCTGCCTGAGGGCAGAGAACGTGAAGAAGCGTCGTAAATTATCTGCCATGCATGGGTTTCAGCGTTGGTCGAATACAAGTTGGATTGACGAACCGAGTTCTTGCTAAATAGAAGTCGGATTGCTGAAAATAATTTTCCTTAAATAGAAGTGGGCCTGATGAAAAGAATCTTGCTTAAATAGATGCTGGATTTTTGGGAAATAATTCTTAATTAAATAAAAGTTGTGCTGGTGAAAAATAATTCTTGCTTAAATAAAAACTGAGTTGATGAAATGAATTCTTCCCTAATAGAAGCTGGATCAATGAAAAGATTTCTTGCCAAAGTAGAAGTTGGTTTGATGAAAAATTATAATGCTACAATGGGCTAATAATTCATGACACTAAACTACACGTTTATCCCATTACTTATAGATATGTTTGGGTTGATTTTTGGTAATACCGTGTTTTACATTGCTATATTTTTTATATTATCAATTTAAAATGGAAGCTGGATTTATGAAAATAATTGCTTGCCTAAATGGAAGTTGGATTGATGAAACTAAGTCTTTGCTTCAATAGAAACTCTATTGAAATAATAATTGTTTCCTTAAGTAGAAGTTGTATTGATAAGAATAATTCTGTGCTTAAGTAACAGTTTGAATGATGAAACATTTTTTCCTTAAATGAATGCTGCATTGATGACAATTATCATGGGCATTGGTAGACTGTTCACTTGCCAACTTCAGGTATGGTATTGAAAACATTAAAATAATATAGTGACATAAACTGCGGGATAACCTGATTTTCAATACTTGTTCTATGGATATTGTCTAAATCTATAGATACGAATGATTTTGATTTTTTATTGACTTCACAAATGATCACAATGTATGCTAAATTTATTTCCTACATAGAGATTGTTGACAGGAATGAATGAATTGTGTAATTATGCTTAATAAAAATGACGTTGTAATTTTTTGTTTAATAATGTGATGGTTGGGTTTTAAGTTAGCATTATTCCAAGTTACAAAATGTTTGTTTTTGAATTTTGCACAAATTTTAATTTGCTTTTTGCATCTAATATATCTTAGTAAAATATTAAATTATTAGTTTATACAGAAAGGAAATTATTTGGCAGTATGACTACAGCATTGCTTTGGTATGTCAGTGAAATGAAATCTATGTACAGGAAATCTACTTGTAATAGTGCATAACACTTTTAGAATAGGTGTGATCGGCCTAATCTATATTTAATGAGACAGTGGCTATGTAGTGTTTTAGGTGGAGCTGAGCTGTGTTTTTTCAACTACATGTTAGCTAATAGCTGACACCAGAACTGTTGCATAATTCTTTCAGCCACCAAATGCTGCCTATCATTTGCTACCAGTAGTTTTTGCTTGTGATTGGATACATGCATGCGATTAATCTAACCCCAAGGTGTAGTCACGGGTATGCAGTTGTAACAACTTCAAATTCTTCGACTTCAGGTGTCTGATCCTCGTCATGGGCATCTGACTACCAACATTGTACAGCTGGTATAATTTTACGTATAATCCTATAGTAAAATGTACTTGGTGATTCAGCTCGCAAATGAGACAGTTTACCACTTAACTTTGCTTTGGTGCACTTTTTGTATCCGTCTATAGGTAAATCGAGTCATTTTCTACCCTTTTTGCCAGTGCACTAAGTGGAGCACATAAGGGACTTGGCAGAAAAAGCAGATACAGGGATAAAAATAAAAAATTTGATCTACCAACTGAGAACGCTCATTCACTGATTTCAGTTCAAGATTAACAGCCAAAAGAGTGGATTCTGCTGACTGAAACTTATGATATGCAGACTGAAGTGGGGATCAGTGAATTAGAACGGGTGCAATGGCGTTAAGAGCAAAACAGGAAGTGGGATCGATACCCGCTACCCTGTGCTTCCTGTTGAAATGGGATTTAATGAATTTTCAGGATAAGTGAATTTGCGTGTGATTCATAATAGCTTCCAAGAATTTTAGATATGAAGTTATAGTTGTGTGTGATGGATCCGTTATTAGACAGAATATGCAGATGAACATAATTATATGTTATATATTTCAATTCCAGATGATGTGCTGATTATTGTGAGAAAATTAGTTGGAAGACGTTATTAGTCAGTTGAAACTTTATTGAAGTCTTTTCCTGGAAGAAAATATCACCACACTTATTCACTACAGGTAAACGTAATGCATTAGAAAAGAGCTATGCTCGAATCTAAACTATGTAGCACATCTGTAGCCATGTGCGATGTCATTCAGTTATGGATTTACAGTGGAGTAGCAGTAGCTATCTATCATACGTTGCACTACCCTGACACGGAAAAGGCAAGCAAAATTTCGGTATTTCGCACTTTGGCTATATAGAATAGTCAAGTGCACGGCCACAACACCGTTGATGTCAATAGTTATTCTTTATCCTTCATATTTTACTCAATCTCCTCACTTTTGTATTCTTTTTCTTTCTAATTATCATCAGACTCTATTCTTCATGTTTTGTTAAACCTCAAGATAAACCAAACTTTTAAGACTGTTCCCTTTTATCTCTAAGGTGCTTAGTGCATATTTCAGGTGTCAGTTTTTAAATATGTCTTCTATAAAGAGTAATTATAATATGGGAGCTTGTGAACAAATTTACCAAGTTTTAGTTGTGCTACTTTTAGAAACTACTAAGAAGAATCAAGATATGAGTTGATGTGATTTAGAATTGACATTCTTTAGTTGACTTTTTTCATGGAATGATGTACTTCTATGTCCAGGTAAAAATTTGACTGTGTACTATACTTTTTAGCAAGTACGTGAAGAAGACAGGCCATATTCTGTTACAGCTTCAAATTCAGTTTCCAGTTACTCTTCATCAACGACATTACAGTGGATTTATTTGAGTACAACTTTTGCAATGGACAATTAGTGCATCTTCAGTTAAAATCATACTAAACAATGGCATAAAATAGTTCTATTATATAATGGTTGGATAGCTTCAGTATTTCGTCATAGAGTATTTTTCTGTGTGAATAATTCTTCCTTTTCTTGAAAAACAACTACTTCTGACAGATGAAACATGAAACCTTCTTGTTAACATCTTAAATGAAGTCATCGACAATGTGTAAAAATGTGCAAGGCTGGTGTTGGAAATTACAATAATTGCTAAAAACTTGTGCACAGGGGCTTTGGTAACTTTGAAGAGCATACGATAAGTCAAAAGCCATAAACATCTTTGTGTAGAATCTGGTGATTTTAGAAGCAAATACGAATCAGTTTAAGAAAACTACACAGATATCGATTATTTCAGAAACCTTATGCTCAAGGTGATCAAAAAGCAGCTCACCAAGGAACCTATATACTGGAGAAAACAGTGAAATTACCAGCTAAGTGAGTAACCTGATGGCGAATACGAGAACTGAAGTGGGGGAAAAACCATACAGGTGCCTGCTATGTCAGAAATTATTTACTGATGCTAGTACTCTGAAAAGGCACAAGAGAATCCATACTGGCGAAAAAGATATAGGTGCCAGCTATGTCAGAAATCATTTACTGATTAGTAGTCTGAAAACGCACATGAGAATCCATACTGGCGAAAAACCATACAGGTGCCAGCTATGTCAGAAATCATTTGCTCAAGGTAGTAATCTGCGAACGCACATGACAACACATTCTGGCGAAAAACCATACAGCTGCCAGCTATGTCAGAAATCATTTTCTCGTGATAGCAATCTAAAAGTGCACATGAGAATCCATACAGGCGAAAACCCATACAGGTGCCAGTTATGTAAGAAATCATTTAGCGAAGGTAGTACTCTGAAAGCGCACATGAGAACCCATACTGGCGAAAACCCATACAGGTGCCAGTTATGTGAGAAATCATTTACTAATGCTAGTACTCTGAAAACGCACATGAGAAACCATACTGGCGAAAAACCATACAGGTGCCAGTTATGTCAGAAATCATTTAGCGAAGGTAGTACTCTGAAAGCCCACATGAGAATCCATACTGGCGAAAAGCGATACAGGTGCCAGCTATGTCAGCAATCATTTACTGATGCTAGTACTCTGAAAACGCACATGAGAATCCATACTGGCGAAAAACCATACAGGTGCCAGCTATGTCGGAAATCATTTGCTCAAGGTAGTAATCTGCGAACGCACATGACAACACATTCTGGCGAAAAACCATACAGCTGCCAGCTATGTCAGAAATCATTTTCTCGTGATAGCAGTCTAAAAGTTCACATGAGAATCCATACAGGCGAGAAACCATACAGGTGCACTTTATGTCAGAAATCATTTAGTCAAGGTACTATTCTGAAAACGCACATGAGAACCCATTCTGGTGAAAAACCATACATGTGCCACTTATGTCAGATACAATTTACAGTAGGCAGTTCTCTAAAATGTCATATGAAAAGTCATACAGGAGAAAAACCATACACATGTGAGGTTTGTAATAAAGGATTCACACAAGTTGGACATCTAAAGAGACACAGAAGAACTCATTCAACTGTGATGCTACAATCACACAATGAACCTTATACCAAGAACAGTTCTTCAGTGATGCAGTTTAAGCTCCATGCAGGAACACAGCCACAGGATCTCGAAACTGGAAGTGAATGCATTGCTAAAATATCTGATCATTTCATCATAGTTAGTAGTACAGGCGCCATTGATAAACGAGATGAACGTTTGTCAAAGAACATATATCCGGATTCTAGTGTAATTGCAGGTCGTTTACCGCATATTGGAGATGGAGAATGTGCATCTATTACCAAATTTAAATCTCCTGTGGAGGCAAAAGCGTGCATGTCTAAATGTTTTGGATGTGGTATATGTGACGAATTGTTTGAAACAGAGAACGAATTTCTAGAACATTGTTCTAGCCATCGACTTTCTGCACCTGACGAGTTAGCGGCTTACCTATGATGAATTATGATTCCTAACAATTGCAGTTGAAAACAATTAAAGATTAAGAGAAAAAATGCTACATTCTGCTAGATCTTCAAAATGCAGTTGTAAGAGATGATCTACGTCATACTCATCTTCATCTTGAACATCCCAGCCAACACACCCTCACGGGAACCATACGGGACCCGTACGGGTGGTTATACGGGACCCGTACGGGATACCCGGCGGGATCCCGCCGGTTTTTGTCCGCGGTTTCCGTACGGGACCCATACGGGATAGCCCGCCGGGCATCCCGTACGGGTCCCGTATGGTTTTTGTCCGCGGTTTCCGTACGGGACCCATACGGGATAGCCCGCCGGGCATCCCAGTTCATTCCCAGACGACTTAAAAGTGATTCCAGTATGCAATTTACACTTCATTACACTTCAAATTACATTAAATATTGTAATTGAATTACAATTACTGGACTTAAAAAGTAATTCAATTACAATTACAGAAATTGTAATTCAATTACATGTATTTCAATTACTGAACAAGTTACAACACTGATTGCTTTAGCTATATAGCACAGCTTACTGTGCTATATAGCTAAAGCAATCAGTGTTGTTCAGTAATTGAAATACACGTAACTGAATTACAATTTCTGTAATTGTAATTGAATTACTTTTTAAGTTCAGTAATTGTAATTCAATTACAATATTTATGTAATTGAAGTGTAAATTACGATTTTAATTGAATAAACTGCTCTGCATCATGACTACATAATTGTCAACATTATTCTATCCTTACACCCCTCTTACCACCTTACAGCACACTTTGATAAACCCAAAGTGCAAGGGTTTACTAACAACTATCAGACTATCCATGCACTCATTATTAGCTACAGATAAGAACTTCCATCTTGAGCATCTCTTTAGCACTGCTGGACAAATTGACTCGCCCAGGCGCAATCAACTAACAGACTATCATTTTGAAACACTTATACTCTATGAATCAAATAAACTCTATTGTTAACTTGTTTTAATGGATCACAATTATAAGCCTTATTTCAGACACTTGATAAACTTACAAATCAATTGAAGGTAGATTATAATTTACAGGTCATTGGCCCACTGGATGTTTTAGTTTTAAAAATAGAGTAAATTAAAAATTATAGAAAAATTCTAAATCATTTGCAAATTTTAAAGAAATAATTGAAAATTAATTGGTACTTGAATTACAATTAAAATATAATTGTAATTTAATTCCTACTCAATCAAGTAATTGTAATACAAATACATTTACAAGCATGCAATTGCAATTATGATTGAATTACATGCAATGTAATTGATACAACACTGAAAACAATAATCAACAATAGCGTTAAATGACACATCAAATTAATAAAGTAAAAATAATCAGTCTGCTCTGCAATATCATTAAATTTTTGTCAACAATGTCTTCAGCAGTATTGGTCAACTCCTGATCGGTGATGATCGACTCCGACTCGGTCTCTTTGAATTGTGCCGATTTCAATAGCCGGTGACCTCCAGTGCTACGATCCCTAGCATTACCAAACCACACAGCCAACTCGTCCACAACCAGTCTCTTCATACTGTCCTTGGTAGCAATATTTTGCCTTACAGCACCTGAATTTTCACACATGAAACATTTAGATTAAAAATAACAAGTTACAAAGAACAATAATTTGACGTGCTCTGATTTGTATTGTAAAATAATATTACTCCAACAATTCTGTCTAACATTAAATGACAATATTTACAGACATTGCCTGGATTGTCTAATTTACAATGTTCGAGTTTAAAAAAGTCAAAACAACCTCGACTTTGTCTTAGCCTCAAAAATGCAATACATTTTTAAAGGTTAAACACTTAATAAAGCACAGTTGGCAGACTATTGATTTTTTTATTGAGACAAGCAAGCATAAATAGTCCCCATCGTTATTCACGAGTATTTGTATCTAAACAATTAAAACGAAGAAGCAAGTCAAAGCAGTTCTATCTTAACAAGAGACATAGAAAAATCTTCAGATGTTGCAATTTGACAATTATAAACTATTATTAAACATTAGGGTGCCCGTTAGACCAATGCAACAATTTTAAGTTCATAATTTTTTATGTGGTACCCCCTGAAGTTGTTACACCTACTAAGTAAAACAACAGTGCACAATTTCAGAATTTTATGATAACGTTTACTGGTAGCTCAACATGAATAAAGTCTCTTTTTTCGTACCTATTCGAGATTCGTTGTCTACAGCATTTGTTTGACCACTATACTTGTTAAATACTGATTTATTAAATTATTTGGTCTGATTAATGCAAAAACTTTTTGATGTAGCACTTGCAGATGCATTTTCAATGATTACCATTGCTGAATGCAGGTTTTTCTTAGATGACCTTTGCTGTCCATGCATAATCTATGTGGGTAGCGTGGACACAACATTAGCTAGAACGGGGTACAGAAAGGTAAAGAGACTGAAACGTGAGGTATATCTCAGTAGTAAAGGAAAAGAGAAAGGGAGAATATCACAGTTCGGCAGATCTGATGATGAATTGTCTTCAGAAGAAGAATTAACCAGTATGGCAGCTGAAGTTGAGTCTTATTTAGAACAAAGCTGCTCTCCAAGAATTACCAAACGGGGTTCTGTGCCTATTGTCATAAGAGAGTTAAGTGCTGCACTTGATCGAGCCAATGTCAGCAACCATACTGCAACTTTTATTCTGGCTGAGACTGCAAGAAGCCTTGGACACGGCATTTCTAGCTTCACTGTCAATCCTGAGTCAATCAGAAATGCGAGACTAAAGTTTCGTGAACATAGGCCCAAGCTGGAAAAGTCACTTTTGATCCGTCCTTACCTCTAGTTGTGCACTTGGACGGCAAGATGTTGCCGGATATTGCAGGTAGTGAGCAGGTTGACCAGTTACCAGTCTTGGTATCACGTTTGCATGTGTAGCAGCTTCTCGGTGTGCAGAAGCTTCCAAATGGTACGGGTGAAGCAGCCAAAGCAATGCTCTTGTAACAATGGTGCAAGAATGGAGGATAGTCAGGTCAGGGCCATGTTCTTCGACACCGCAGCTTCCAATACTGGCATACGAAGTGGAGATTGTGGTGTGTTACAGACCAGGCTTGGCAAGAATCTGTTGTACCTGAGAAGTCGACACCATGTCCACGAAATTGTAGTCAGAGATGTGTTCAAACACTGTTTTGGTCCATCATCTGGGCCTGACAAGCAATAGCAACACCAAAAGAAGACCAGCGCTTTAAAGAAACAAGACACTGATGAACCACTCAAACGAATCCAGACGAAGCCAAGTACATGTACCGGTACCATTCCTGAAGGGGAACTTAACGACTTTGTCACAAACAGTACCATGTCATCCAAACACACACTTGGGTTGAATGCTGACTTCCTCGCATAAGAAAATCAAGACAGGTTGCAGACCCTTGAAGATTTCCAGCTAAATAAGAAATATGCCAACAGTTTGCAAGTGGTAAATGACCGAGCAGAGGGAACTGTGAAACTGATGTAGGACTACAACAGCTCCATTACAACAAGTGAAGAACAGAAACAGTATCTGCTGCTTGTTGTCTCAAGCCACAGAGCCAGAAGTTGCTGCTTGTCGGCGATGATGTTCCACAGTATTAGAGTAGGACAACTAAGGTTACTGATGACTAGTGAATGGCTTTTCAAAGAGATTGCTGCGTCAACTTTGTTATATATTTTGTTAAAAGTATAGTCCTGAATCCTGATAAACAGTTGACAGTACTTTGTTGATATTGTATCAGAAAGTGGTCTTCAGTAATAAATAACTGAGAAATAAGTGAGAACAACATACTGTCGGATAGTAATTTGTTAACTTTACTGGTGTTGAGCGACCTTTAAATATGCATCCAAAATTCTAAAAAAATTACCATAAACTTCTCTCATGATAGACAACAAAATGGGAGGGTACCACAGAATAAATTCAGCAGTTCATTTTTAACGGGCGCCCTATTAAACATGCTAGCCTTTAAGTTAAATGTCGATTTTTTAAATAAATATTTGCCATCAACACAAATAACTTATGACATTGTACACATCATCTAACTTTATGGACACAAATAAATAGACTTTAATACAACCTATAAACAGGAAGATAAAAATTGCATGCCCCAGAAATTAAGAGCGAATCATACATGAGGCTTTAAAAACCATTTAAACAGTAAAATGACTCACCAATGCTTTTATCGTTGAAGTGTCAAGCACCTTGTCCTCCATGCTCTTCAGATCATACCCAGTTTCGATGGGAAATTGCATGCCCTCAGGCAGCTCCGTTGCCACAAATCTGCCTGCAGCATTCAGTTGCCTCGAAATCGACAGCAGCAGAGATGAATGTAGTTTCTTTGTTTGTTGCAGGTCCTCCAGACTGGCCAATATCTTTATCATCAGTCTGCTATTAAGATCGCCACCTACAAAATCAAGTGTACACAGTAACCATCATACTTTATTTATGAACAATACGGTGACTAAACCAATCTTCAAAACACATTGTAATATGCATAGGGATATTAAGTGGCACTGTGCTAGATCTAAGTAAGACCCACATGAGAAATCTCCAATAACAAATGAGTAAATTTTGTTGACAAGCAAATCACCTCCGATTCACTTGTGACGTTGGTGATATACAAATTCCACATTATTATCAGTAAGTGATTAGCTGTAACATAAAATTGTGTTGAGACTTTTGATCACAATGCAACACCTATGACATTCCTCAAGAGTAGGACACTAAATTGATATTTATCATTTTTTAATTAATAGGCAAATTCACTGATTATTGTTACTATGTGTCAACACACTTAACAGGCTCACAGGATAAATATATTCAACAGCTTATTATCTATGGCAAAGAGCAGTAACAACAATTTGATAATTTACAGACACATTCACAATGATCTCACAACTACTGAATCATTAAAAACTTATAGAAATTAAGTAACACAATTATTCTTTATAACAAATCAAATGTGTTGCCACTAAAGATAGGTAGTTTTTAATAATCAATGTAATAGAACAAGAAATATATGTTGACTGATATCAAATAAAATTCGATGATAAAAGGGAAATAGTGATAATATCCCAATACCGCTGTAAAGATTACCTTTCATAGAGCTGATTAGGATCAAATTGGTACCATTGCTTCAAAATTCAACATGTACCAGTTGTTTGAGTGACTGGCATCTTTGAAGCGGCAGGAGGCATTGAAGATTGTCGTGTCGCATCCTGGAAAATTTCACCAGACGGTGTTCCGAATTGCCTGGATGACTGTCCGGACGACTCAGCAATTGTAACATAATAAAACAAAACTTACTTAATCATTACACCTGTCAAAGCCAACAGCAGTCGAGCCAAAAATTTACTTTTTACCAGTAAATAAATATTTTTACATACAATTGGCCAGAAATGATCTCGTCATCCGCGAATACAACAAAGCACACAAAACTTAAATGATTGTAGTCAATATACAAACCGTAGTTCACCTTGCCAAATCATTTCAATGTTATCAATGCCGTACTTGAGGTTGGTAAATAAGCAGCTTACCTTGGCTATGATAACTGTCATCAATCCAGCTTCCATTTAGGATTTAAAAATTTACGGAAACAATTATTTCCATCAAATCAGCTTTTATTTAAGCAAAGAATTAGTGTCATCAATACAACTACCATCTAGGCAAACAATTATTTTCACCAATCCAGCTTCCATTTTAAATTGGCCATGTAAAATAGTTTGGCAACGTAAAGTACGGTTTAACCCAAGGCAAATAAAGACAAACGATCCATGACAAATAAGGGGTTTAAAAAGAATTTGATAAGGACTGGCATGGCAGATGGCAAAGAGCATTCATTGTACACGGGGGCTTCAGTTGTTAGGGCCGATATCATCAACAAACATAAAAATTTCATATCAAGGGTCACCCTAAACACTGACTGAACCACAGGCAATGCCGGAAATAATCGGAAGCACGTACATGCTACACGCTCACCCTAACCCTAACACATGCAGTCCATAACCTTAACTGAATCTCCGCACGTGGCGACTATCGATATCCCGACCACAATTAGATACAACATTTACATAGAATGTTGATATATATACAAATAAGTTCATTAGTATAATAAATATAACGCAATCTTACTTTTCACACAAACAAAGCGCGATCTCTGAAATATTGTACATTCGAATTGGCGCACAAAATGGCGGTATCGCCGGTATGAATACGAATGCCGCTAGAAGGCGCCACTGACGCGGTGTGCACCGCGAGGGTCCCGTACGCAAACCGTTGACAAAAACCGTCAGATAACCGTACCGGATAACCCGGTCAACCCCGTACGGGACCCGTGCGGTCGTGTTTGCTGGGATTGCAGTGGATTTATCTGTCTACAGCTTTTATGAATGTCAACTGTTTCATCTTCGGTAATAATCATGCTGAACAACTTTAGCATGAGGTTGTTCTATTATACAAAGGTTGGATTGCTGTAGTATTTCGTCATAGAGTTTTTTCTGTGCAACTAACTTTTGCTTTATTCAAAAAAAAACTACTACTGACAGATGAAACTTGAAGCCATCTTGTGAGGATCTGAAACGTAAACTTAAATGGTCGTCGATAATGTGAGAGATTGTACACTCTGGTGTTGGAAACACCAATTGCAGAAAACTATTGCACAGGCAATTACCCTGAAGTGCATTTATAGACTCATGCTTATCAAACGCCACACAAATTCCTACTTGAGTCTAGTGATTTGAGAAGCTCACGTCAATTATTTTAAAATCCACACAGATGTCAAGTATCTCAGAAACAGTATGCTCCATGTGGTCATCAGACAGCTCATCAAAGAGCCATGATACTGGAGAGAAACGGTGAAGTTAATTATTGTTAAAGTGAATAGTGTAATGGCGAATCCAAGAGCACATAAAGGGAGAAAAACGATACAGGTGCCAAATATGTCGGAGGTCTTTTCATCAGGGTGGGCAGTGATCTGAAAAGCACATGAGAACTCATACTGCAGAGAAACTATAGAAATTCCAGTTTTGTGATAAATCATTTGGTTATCATTGTCATCTGATAACATACATGACCATCCATGGATAGGCCTACTATCGAAAACCGTACACATGTGAGGTTTGTAATAAATGATTCACACAAAAACTGATGCAACTGAGATGGAACATGCACAAATTGCATTGCAATAAACCTTATACCAGGAACAGTTTTGTAGCGAAGCAGTTTGAACTCCATGCAGGAACACAGAGCACTATTCTGATCGTTTCATTACATTATAGTTGTACAGGTGTTTATTAAATAAACCAATTGAACGTTTCTCCAAAAGCATATAACCGGATTCTTGTGTAATTGCAGATCCTTGACCAAGAATTTCAGATGGAGAATGTCTGTATATTATATCAGCAAATTTAAATCTCCTGTGAACAAAAAGCGTGTTTGTCAAAATCTTTTGGGTGTGTTATATGCAACGAATATCTTGAAAAGAAGAAAGCATATCTCGAACATTGTTCTAGCCATCAATTTCTCCACATGACGACTTAGTCGCTGACCTGTGCTGAATTATGATTCCACATAATTGCAGTTGAAAGCAATTGTAATTTGAGATAAAAGATGCTATAGAAGTGTTGGGATGTCATACATGAATAGTTACTTTGTACCACTTTCATTTCAGAAGACAGTGAAGACTTAGATAGTAACATTCTGTTGTAGAGAATCCAAAGGCTCATCCTTACATTCACCATTTAAGCAGACAAGGGTCCCACCATACTGGGCGCCCATGGGCCCCCACCACCATAAATCCGGCCCTGAGAAGACTTAGATAGTAACATTCTGCTGTAGAGAATACAAAGGCTCATCCTTACATTCACCATTTAAGCAGACAAGGGTCCCACCATACTGGGCGCCCATGGGCCCCCACCACCCTAAATCCGGCCCGGATAAGACTTAGATAGTAGCATTCTGTTGTAGAGAATGCAAAGGCTCGTCCTTATATGCACCACATAACTAAGGTGTTGCCTTCTTCCCACATACATGTAGTATTAAGACTAGATTTGCCCTGGGTCATCATGAAAATAATTATATTCAGTTATTACTAAAAATGCAATATCGTATTTCGTTCTGGATTCCACTACTTGACAACTTTATTGTTAAATATTAAATTTTGCTTAACGGATACTTCTGCTGGACTTGATATTTAACAGAGCGGTCACGAAATTTACACATGTTCAAGAAAATGCTATGCCTACACTTAATTAATGACTGTAACTCGCCTGTACCTTGCCTGATTGTAAGACTATTATTTTGCTGCAGGTCATCAAAATGAACTCTTATTCTATAATTCCTGAAAACGCAATAAAGTATTTCGTTCCTGGATTCCACTACTTGACAACTTTATTGTTAAGTAAAATTTAGCTTAACAGATACTTCTGCTGGACTTGATATTTAACAGATCGGTTATGAGACTATTTTAGGCTCTTGATACTCAGCAGAGGCATCACTTAATTCAAGTGGGATCATAATAAAATATAGATGACTGAAAGTATGCTCCAGATGCTGCACATATTCCAGAGTTGATGCGCAGCAGTTTACTATGCGATGGCACAAAATATGTGGGTTTTTGCTAAAATAGCACATTTCTAAATCTGGTTTAAACGTAACATTCGTGTATCTGTATACATTTCTAGGGCAATTCATATATCGCCAGCATACCAAACACGAGGAAGTATAGAGTGGACTTTTATATGCGGCAGACATGGCAAGTCAACCAATGTCGTCAAAATATCATCTCACAAGTTGATAAGTTGTAAACAAACATGTGGTAAGAAGCCATGCATAATAAAATTATCACCGTCCACTTCGTTCCTGCGATAGACTTGACCTCTTGGTTCCCCGAAGTAGAACTGCTATGGCTCAGGCTCGTTCCTTTGCATCAATTGGTCCCTCTCTTTGAAATGCTTTTTATCCTTCTGTTCGCTCTAAAATTCTCTGTGACAGTCTCTCTTCTTCCTTCGCTTTTCTCGAAACCTGTTTATTTTCGCGGGGCTTAGCACACTGGAAGCGCTTCTGAACGGTTAACCCTACGAGAGGCGCTTTATAAATACTTAAATACGATACGATACGATATCAGTTTATGATTTTGAATGATGTTCACGATATTACCAGTTGTCATGACACCTGAACGTAGGCCTACTTGCATATTGCGCCAATGCATTATTATGAGCCAGCTCGCAAATAGTCTGTTCACTTCTTTCTTGCTATTATTGTAAAAAAACAATTTCAGATATATAGACTGTCAATTATAAATATTGCATTCTTTAAATCATAGTTTTGAACAGTCTGTTCACTTCCTTCTTCCTAGTATTGTCAAAAATAGAAATTTTAGAAATAGAACTATCAATTAAAATTTAATGACAATAATGTATTCCTCTAATCATAGTTTTGAACACGTTAAACTATGTTCGCTAGATGACAGGATATACTTTCATAAAAATCCAGCTTTGTGGTCATAGTCGCAAAACACTTTGCTCGTTCGCTATTTTGTGTTGATGTTAGTAAGAACCAGATTATGTGGAAATTCCATTTATTGCCAAACCTGGTTAGATTCTAAACTCTGTGCATATAATTTAGTAGACAAACTCATTTTATTAATGACAGTGAGAGAGTTCCTGACGTTATGATTTTTACGTTTTGAACTTTATCTTTAAGTTTCCCGTAGTCCATGGCTACAAAGTAATTTCTACGAATATTATATTACTAGATGCCGTTGGACGCAGTTATTCATCGTTTTTATAACTCTTTTGGTCAATATGCGTAAATAAGTTGGGAAAGCCGTCGTTTACGTTGCTAAATTATTATCTATAGGTAATCGCGTAGTTTAGGTTGGTAAATTAGTTCGTGTGGTCAATTTAAGGTGGAAGTTGGATTGATGAGACCAACTCTAAATTTAAATAGAAAATGGATTGATAGAAATAATTGCTTTTGTAAATTGATGTTGGATTTATTAAACTACGTCTAAAATGCAGTTTTACATTTTTTGCTTAGATAGAAGTCGGATTGATGAAAGTAAATTTTGCTTAAATTGAAGTTGGATTGACGAAAAGAATATTGCTTAGATAGACGCTGGACTGATGAAAAATAATAAGTTGTTTTGATTATCAATAATTCTTAATCCAATAGTAGTTGTTTTGATGAAAAATAATTGCTGCTTAAATGAAAGTTGAATTGATAAAAAGAATTCTTCCATTAATAGAAGCTGGTTATATGAAAAGGATTTTCGCCAAAGTAGATGTTGGATTGGTAAAAACATAATAATGGGTGAATAATTCAATTTGCTAAAATGCAGTCCTGTACCTTAATGTCTTTAATGATGTAGGCCTGCTTTACATTGTTAAGTTAGGAAGTCTATGATAACTGTCTTCAATCCAGCTTCCCCTTAGAGAGAAATTGTTTTCATCAATACAACTTCTATTTCAGGTAAGAATTACTCCTCACCAATCCAACTTCTATTTAAGCAAAAATTGTAATCAATTGAACTGATATTTAAGCAAAGAAGTCTTCTCATCAACTTCTATTCACGGAAACAATTGTTCTTATCAATCAATCAGTCAATCAATCAATCCTTTATTGCATCCATGGTAAAAGTACAATAAAGTTGTAAGATTAACAAAGTGTACAGCCACAAAAGGGAAAAGAGCCCACTCCAATCCAGTTTGAAGAGAAGAATTAGTTTTATCAATTCAGCTTCTATTTAATGAAACAATTATTAGAGAAGCATTGGAAGTAAATGCCATTTAAGTATACTGACTAAGTGCAGGACATAGATAAATTGGAAACCAATTCAGTGTTGTGATCAGAAGAGTAAAACAGTGCTGCTATCGATGCAAAGAAGTAGATGGACATGCCATCAAAAGCAGCAGAAAAGTCAAGAGGAACAAGTTCTGTCACCTACTCTTATCCATGATGTCCAAGATGTCAGAATGAATAGCATGAAGAATGGTATGCAGACTTAAATGGGGGTTTGTGAATTGGAGGATAAGTGAATTTGCATATTATTGATAACTTTGTGTTCATGAATTTTAGATATGAAGTTCATAGTTGAGATGGGTCTGTAATTTTATATTTAAACAGAATATGCAGATGTACATAATTATGTGTTACATAATTACAGTATATCAATTTCAGACCATGTGCTGATTATTGCGAGAAAATGTGTAAGAAGACGTTATTAGTCAGTTGAAACTTTATTGAAGTCTTTTGAAAGAAGCTAATTCTATGTGATGGTAATATTCATAATTGTAATGGATTAGAAAAGAGCTGTGACACAACTATAGTCATGCCCAACGTCAAAGTCATTTAGTTAAGGATTCACAGTTTTCATTAGCTATTATACCCTACATTGCACTGCCCTGACATGGAAAATGCATAAAAATTGCATACTTGAAAAATGTTGGAACCATCTGAGTATGCATTATCTAAAATCAGACTGTTGACTTAATGTGAAATTAAATAATTAAATAAAAGCAATCAATTAAATATCGAACATGTAAAACTTTGTCCATTTTATATCTGCAGTGTCTTTGTGCACATATCACTTGGCAGTTTTAAATCATAAATCATATCCTCTTTGAGATGATAGTCTGTTAAACAAATTTACCATGTTGCTTATGCCACTCTGTGCAACGCCCTTTCAGCGAAACCGTGAGCCCTGAGCATGGAGAGAACCAGAACAAGCACCCATGACCTTTTGAACGTAGGAAGTTCTTCACATGATATAGTGACTCCCAGCATCTTCATCGTGGACACCCTCACCACGTCTAAAAACTGCAGTGAAGTGTCAGCACACCCGCAGCGAACGACCATCGTCTGTCCAATTAAGCCAAAGGTAGATTTTTGAGGCCCAGGATGATATCCACTCAGCTTCTCACGGACCGTTTCGCGCTTGGATGCCACAATTAGCATGCACGTGTCGTCGGCGCACTTCACCATTTTGTTCTCAGGGTGAACCGGATGGAGGACGAAGGCATTGACAATTAAATCCGGCGAACCAACCCCCGATCTAATTATAGATACTATCGGGCAAGTCGAGTCTGGGTGACTTGTCCAGTGTCCATCAAGGTGTAGTGTGACCGTGTCGAAGACCCGTGAAAAGTCCAATGAAATGAGGGCTAGGTAGCTGTTAGTCGCGAAGAGCGAAATGACGTGGTAAGGCAGTGAGACCAGGGCCACGGTCGTTGACCCCGTAGGACTAAACGCGTATAATTGGCTGTCAACGAGTCTAGACATTTGTGGAGTGACGAGTGTTGTGTATAAGAATAGATGTACTTATTCCCTGGCAACCAATCAGGAGAGAACCGGCGTAACGACGGAGATAGGTTGGAAATCCGTCGGAGCAGCAGGCGCCACCACTTTGGCCACCGGGCGAATGATGGCGACTTTCCATTCTGATGGATCGAGAGCAAGTCCTTCGCGCAAAAGTGCTCTGCAACATAATTGCATCTCCGCTGTCGACGAGTCGTGTGTGCACTTCTGAGCTTTGCACCACCTTTGTAAGATGGGATATATCAAATACGGTGTGTTGTATTGTATGCTTACATGTATATTGCGCTAATGCTCTATACCGACCCACCTCGCAAATAGTCTGTTCACTTCTTTCTACTTAATAATATTTAAATGTCAAAAAAGCAATTTCAGAAGGTTCCGCGACAACTTGTCTACAGACTTTTCGTCTACGACGCTTCGTCTAGAGACGTCTACCGACATTTCGTCTACAAGTGTAGGCTATCTGTATCCATTACGGTTAATCAACAGAGTCTGCTTTCTTATAGTTTCACTAAAACGCGCTACATATTCTCAGGAATCCAGCTTCTAATTACTGAAAAGATTATTTTCATCAATCCAGCTTCTATTGAATTGAAACTTAGTTTCATCCATGCTTCCAGCTTGGTACCCAGCTTCTATTTACGGAGAAAATTATTTCGATCAATCAAGCTTCATATTCGACACAGAAATGTTTTTATTAATCCCACTTCCATTTAGGGAAGCCGTTTTTTGCATCAATCCAGCTTCCATTTTAAAGTGATAATATCAAACAACTTTGTGGACGAAATGTCGGTAGACGAAATGTCTGTTGACGGTGTCGTAGACGAAAAGTCTGTAGACGAATTGTCGTGACACCATTAAAAGGTTATCTCGTAGCTTAGGTTGGTAAATTATTTGAATGCCTTCAATGCCGCACTTCACGTAATGACGTTGGTAAGTAAGCAGTCTACTTACGTCCATAATAACTATCATCAATCCCGCTTTCGTTTCATGAAGAATTTTTTTAATCAATACAGCTTCTATTTCATGAAAAAATGACCGAACTTCTATTTAACCAAAACAATTTTTTTCATCAATGGAACTTTTATTTAGGCAAACAATTATTCTCAGAGGTCTAGCTTCAACTTACGGAAACAATTATTTTCTTCAATCCAGCTTCCATTGCATCAAATACTTAGTTTCATCAATCCAGCTTCTATTTCCGATAAAATTTTTTTCCACCAATTCAACTTCTATTTAAATACATACATGGTTTCATCAATCCCACTTTCATTTAGGGAAACTATTTTTCCCTCAAACCAGCTTCCATTTCAATATGGCGATATAAAATAATTTACTAACCTAAACTACGGGTTTACCATTTTAGAAAGAGTATTGTCAATAATTTATAATTATTATAGCCCTGAAATCTTAGTTGATGGAGCACGTTGAGAAATATTCGCTAGATGACAGGAGATACTTTCACAAAATCCAGCTCAGTTGTCTGTGAATTGAACCACTTAAATCGTTCGCCATTTTTTCTCACTAAACCAGATTATGTGGAAATTCGATTTACTGTCAATCCTCGGTGAGATTCTAAACTCTGATCATATAATTTACTAGACAGACTCGTTTGGTTTGGTAAAAGGCATTACATTGGCTCGGTCGCCGATATGACGCAGATAAACAATACGGCCGCCCCAGATTCGGAAAGATTAGAGAGCTCTACCTACACGTTGGCCCAGTTAGCTACATTGGTAAGAGCGTTGGCTGCGCGTCTCATGCGCCTCTGTGAAAGAGAGCATCACTGGCGGATCGCGGTTCGCTTCCCGATGCTGGCTTATTTCAGAGATGCGGATCTTAAATATCGGGCTAGCACGGTCCTTGCACGGGGACCTTAAATGGGCGAGTGGTGGTGAAGGATCTCACCCGATCAAATGAGCAGGGTCGAGGCCATATACGATCGCTATAGAAAAACTGCGAACATTTACATTTACACTATGCCTACAAACAGCCTAATATCATCTGTTATTAAACTGTAAAGATAACAAAACTGGTAGACTTGATGCTTCAGTTTTACTCAATCTCATCAACTTTGTTTTCTTTTTCTTTCTATTCTTGAGATGTTTAGTTAAACCTCAACATAAACCGAATATTCAAGACGTTGCCCTTTTATCTATGTTCAAAGTGACTTGTATTTCAGTTGTCACTTTTTAATCATGTCTTCTATAAACTAATTATAATATGGGAGCTTCTGAACAAATTTACTAAGTTTTAGTTGTGCTACTTGTGGAAATGATTATGAAGATTTAAGATGGGTGTAATTTAGAAATGGCTTGGTTTTAGTTGGCTTTTTTCATGGAATGGTGTACTTCTAAGTCCTGGTGTCATGCAATTCTGTTTCAGATAGAGGTGTAACATTTAAAGGAGGGTTTAAGCAAGTCAACATCACTTAATGAATTGCTGAAACTGTGCCTTCTCATTATTACTGACTAGTCATTCAACTACGGATGATGAACAGTCATTACACTATGATGAGCCGCAATGAAATTATCGTCTATATTTTTAAATGTTTATAAAAATTAAGTTTGTATTGTTCGTTTTAGCAAAGACAGGAAGAAGACCATCTACATTCTGTGAGGAAAGGTCTACATATCCATAATCTTCATCACAAACATTACAGTGGATTTATTTGAATACAACTCTCACGATACACTCCCAACTGTGTCTAGAATCTGGTGATTGGAAAGCACATATGAATCACTCTGTGAAAAATTGCACAGATATCAATTATTTAAGAAACCGTATGCTCAATGTGATCATCTCACACCTGATCAAAGATCCCATACTAGAGAAAACAGTGAAATTATCAAATAAGGGAATAGCCTCATTTTAAATCTTATGCCCAGAAAGGGAGATAAACAAAACAGGTCCAGAAATGTTGTAAGTCATTTTATCAGGGTAGTAATCTGAAAAAGCACACGAGAAGCCATACTGGAAAGATACGATATATATGTCAATATTGTGAGGATTCATTTACACCTGTAAGTGATTTCATGGTCAACATGAGAACCCATACTGGCGAAAAACCATATATGTGCCATTTATGTCAAAAATCATTTGCTAGAAGTGATACTCTGAAAATACACATGCGAACCCATACTGGAGAAAGACCAAACAGGTGCCAGTTGTGTCAGAAAACATTTGCTCAATGTAGTGATATGAAAGCGCACATGAGAACCCATACTGGTGAAAAACCATACAGTTGCCAGTTATGTAAGAAATCATTTACAGTAGTCCGTACTCTACAGATTCATATGAGAACTCATACAGGGGAAAAGCCATACATGTGCCAGTTATGTAAGAAATCATTTCCTACAGGTGGTAATCTGAAAAGTCACATGAGAACCCATACTGGCGAAAAACCACACAGGTGCCATATATGTCAAAAATCAGTTGCTAGAAGTGATAATCTGAAAATACACATGAGAACCCATACTGGCGAAAAACCATACAGTTGCCGATTGTGTCATAAAACATTTGCTCAATGTGGTAGTATGATATCGCACATGAGAACACATACTGGTGAAAAACCATACAAGTGCGGCTTGAAGTGCCAGTTATGTCAGAAATCATTTACAGTAGTCAATACTCTAACGATTCATCTGAAAACCCATACTGGCGAAAAACCATACAGGTGCCAGTTATGTCAGAAATCATTTGCCAGAGGTCGTACTCTGGAAGTGCACATGAGAACTCATAGTGGCGAAAAACGATACAGTTGCCAGTTGTGTCATAAGACATTTGCTCAATGTGGTAATATGATATCCCACATGAGAACACATACTGGTGAAAAACCATACAAGTGCCAGTTGTGTCAGAAAACATTTGCTGAAAGTGGTAGTCTGACAAAGCACAAGAGAACTCATACCAATGAAAAACCATACAGGTGCCAGTTATGTCAGAAACTATTTAATGACCCTAGTACTCTGAAAAAGCACATGAGAACCCATAGTGGCGAGAAACCATACAGGTGCCAGTTGTGTCCTAAAACATTTGCTCATGGTAATTATCTGAAATCGCACATGAGAACCCACACTGGTGAAAAACCATACAAGTGCCAGATGTGTTCAAAAACATTTTCTCAAGGTAGTTCACTGCAATGTCACATGAGAACCCATACTGGTGAAAAGCCATACAGGTGCCAGTTGTGTCAGAAAACATTTCCTGAAAGAAGTCATCTGAAAACGTGTATGAGAACCTATACTGGTGAGAAACCATACATGTTCCATTTATGTCAAAAATCATTTGCTAGAGGTGATTCGTTGAAAATTCATACGAGAACCCATACTGGGGAAAAATCATACAATGGCCAATGTTGTCAGAAACCATTTACCAAAGTCAGCACTCACATGAGAACTCATGCAGGAGATAAACCATACATATGTGTGGTTTGTAATAAAGGATTCAAAAGAAATGTTGGTCTAAAGAGACACAGAAGAACTCATGCAACTGAGAAGCAACACAAACGGAATAAGCCTAATACCAAGAGCAGTTCTTCATCAATGCAGTTTAAACTCCAAGAAGGAGCACAGCCACAGGATCTTGAAATGGGAAGTGAAGATATTGCTAACCTATCTGATCATTTCATCACATTTACTAGTAGGCCTATAGATGCTATTGTTAAACCAAATGAACGTTTTTCAAACAACATATATCCGGATTCTAGTGGAATTGCAGATCGTTTTCCGAAAATTAAAGATGGAGAATGTGCGTACATTAGCAAATTCAAATCTCCTGTGGATGAAAAGGCGTCTTTGTCTAAATCCTTTGGATGCGGTATTTGTGACGAACTGTTTGCAACAGACAAAGAATTTCTGGAGCATTGTTCTAGCCACCGATTTTCTCCACCTGTGGACTTATGATCCACATAATTGCATTTGAAAACAGTTGTAATTTCAGATAAAGAAAAGATGCTATACATGAATAGTTACTTTATTCCACTTTCATTTAGCCTAGTATCATAGGCGTAGCTTCATGAAGGCAGGAGGAGGCAGTTGCCTCCTCTTGGTTTTTCCATATAGTGGAGTATCAACACAAATGATCTGTGAAGTTGCCTTCTCTTGAATTAGCAGTAAATGACTGGTCTGGAAAAATATGCACTGCTCTGTGAAGTTGCCTCCTCTTGAATTTAAGTCTGGCTACGCTCCTGCCTAGTATTATACTTTCGAGGTGTAGACAAGAGGCATCTGCTGTAGAGAATCCGGACGTTCTTCCTTATGTACATGACATACATATGATGTTGCCTTCCTCTCACATAATTATTAGATTGTATAAATGTTGTTGGCCATAAAATTAAAATTTTATGCCATAGTTACTAAAGACGCAGTAAAGCTTTGGATTCCACTACTTTACATCTTTATTGTTAATTATTAAATTTAGCTGCACAAATACTTCTGCTTAATTTGATTTTAAATACGTTGTGCTTAACTGTCAGTGGCGTAGCCAGTTTTTAACACCAGGGGGAGCGAGCACATAAAAAAGGCCCCACTTACCTAAATAAATAATTTCAATTAATTACATTCATTTTGATTGTACGTAGGCCTATTTATCTTCGTATTTTAAATAGATACAGGGAAACACCTAAAAAGTGGCAAAAGCAATGTGTACAGTAAATTAGTAATACCAATAGTATTGTATACTATAACATAACAGTACAGACACCAACCCTCGCCTCATTCTCCATCTTTAGACATATATACTGTAAGTATCTTTCAAAGCTTAAGTTTATGCCTATAGGACATCGTCCGTGAGTACAATTGCAAATATTTCTCTGTGGCATCGAACACAGTTGAGCAAGTCAAAGTTAACCGTTAACGTCTGTAGCAGATACTGCCTTCTATAGGCCTATTCGTTAGAAAGCTGTTTACTATGGATTCAAACATGCGGTGTCCTGTTGCCGAAACGTGGACTTTCTTGAAACCAGGAAAATTCCATTTATCACGAATCTCCATTATTAAAAAGGGAGTTAACGGTTAACACTCTTTTTCATACAAGACTCAGTTCACATTGGAAGCTATGCTTTTAAGCTGTTCTAGTACAGAGGTAGGCCTACTATGGTCGCAGTTTGACCTCGGCTTGACCTCCTCGGATTTTGACCTGGCACTGGAACGAAAAAGAAGTTTGGCTATTGCGGACTTGATTTGATATAGCGCCGGTGAATAAGCTGGTCTCCCTGACGTGGCTTTTGTGGGTGCTGAGAAATTTTCGAATATTTACATTAATAATAATAATAATGACAATTTATATGGCGCCGTAACACAGCCATGCCGTTACAAGGGCGCATCACAGTAAACTGAATAGTCAACTAGCTAGATTTACATTATATTACATTTTGTAAGTAGATTAAACCGTTAAAGCCAAACTGCTTCAAACATACTAGGCTGCTATAGGCCTAGCACGTTAAGATCTGTGTATAATAATGATTTTTTTTACATCACTGCTAAGAAAGTTATGGAAACATATTTACCTGTTTAAAGTTTCCTCTCTCTATTTCGGGTTCCCGTATAGTCCTACATGCATCTGGGTTTAACAGCCGACTGCACTAGAAATTTGATATAGCCCTGGCCCCTATAGCAAAAACTCTTGGAGCATGACATAGCTAATTGATGATGGATGTGTTTAAAGCTAGGTTGGGACTTGGGATGGGACTCGATAGCGGATGACTCATTGACTGTGCATGGGTTTTGTATGACTCTATTGGACTATACATGTAGAACAGAGTGTTAGCCTGCATGATGCATCCTGACTCCTGAGGCATAGATACACGTGCTTCGCTCATTCGAATCAGTGCTGTCTGTCTCGTCTCTCTACAACTTCGGTCCGTCCATACTTACATAGGCCTACATGTACGTCAACAGACAGAACAGCAATACTTGAGGAAGCACAGTAAAACGTAGACCTATCAGAAAATTTGTTAGTGCGAAAACAGATCGGTACGCCACTCTTAGGCGCCATTTGACTTGCATGCCGTCGATACCTGTATTTTTTTGGGCCATAAATAAATTTTGAAAAGGCCCACATTTTGCCAAAATGGTCTCAGAGGGAGCGGCCGCTCCCCCTGCACCCCCTGGCTACGCTACTGTTAACTGTACACCATTTTGTGAGACTATTTTAGACTTTTTTATACTTAGCCTATTGCCATTGCATTCGTGATGTATTAAGTCATGAAATTTATTAGATTATTCTACTTAGATTATGTGTTTGACGTTATGTCTGGTCAATACGAAAGATAAATGTGTAATCAAGATTGCCATGTATACTGAATCTGTGGTGGTTTCTTGCCTTCTTGTGATGGTATTTATGATACACTTTATTCTGTCTTAGCCTATAAATAGATTAGCTACATGTCATAAATTACTTATATTTCTATTAATGGAATATATTTCTGTATTGCATGGAAATTTTGTAATTCAAATTTATCTTGTTGATCTAATTTCAACCGGATTATCTCTTTGTACGAAACTAAAATAAGGAACTTTACTGTTGAGCAGTTAAAGAGCAAGTCTTTAATGGTAGGCCTAAATGACTCATGTAGCACACAGTAACACACATGGTTACCTAATCAACAGTGTTGGGACAAATAGTCAGGTTGACTATTTAAATAGAATAGTAAATAGTATCTGTAAAAAGCTATTTCAATAGTATTTAAAATAGTCAATAGGTGCAAACTATTGGAAATACCACTTGACTATTTAAAAACTATTTAACTTTTATCGGTGTCAGAATTCATAAAACATTGCTTCAAAGTTGATTTAATAACAATAGTTATTTTACAAATGTGTTGGTTAGAATGCTGTATGAATTGCAGATTTGGCTAACATGTATAGTAGGGTGGAGTGAGAAAAAAAATTCTTTCCTTTTTATAAGCTAGACTATTAAAAATGTGCCAAATGTCCATAGTAACAATCCTGCCAAATGATATTATTTTCTGACAACTGCTTGATCGCCCTTCGCCCAATTGAAATAATTGGCATTGTAACCATTTAAGTGGGCGTTTAAATTAAGCATTTCGACGATGCCAAAGGTAGGTTTGATTTACATATGTGACACAGTTTAACAGAACCATCCAATAGCATAATAAAAGTATTATTTAGAAAGTAAAACGATTGCCCTACAAGAAATATTTCGGATGGCGTATGAAAACTAGGTCATTCTTGCATTTCTGGCTGTGAAATCAAGACGTCTCGGATAGATCGGCTGCTGTATTAGCAACATCAGTTCTGCATGATCTTGGTCTCGTGTCGCCGATCGACCGATCTAAAGTAATCGATCGAAGCAAGATCCGCCGAGAACGCAGCAAAACTCGTAAGGAACTTCAGCAGAATGATGACCACGTTGACCAGTTCGACCACACTCGCACTGGCATGGAGGGAGTATTCTTTGATGACCGCAAGGATCGAACTTTGACACAAGTTCTCGGCGACGACAAGTACCACAGAAAAACCCTCGCGGAAGAACACATAAGCATCATCGCAGAACCGGGTTCTTCATACTTCAGCCACACGACTGCGCCATCAGGCTCCAGCAAAGACATAGCTGAGTCATTAGTCGCTAGTTTGAAAGAGCGGAATGCGAAGACAGAGAACATTAAAGTTGTAGGGTGTGACGGCACAAACGTGAACACGGGACACATAGCGGGCGTTATCCGGCGACTGGAAGAAACCTTCCAGCATCCTCTGCAGTGGCTGGTATGTCTGCTCCATGCCAATGAGCTGCCCCTGCGCCATCTATTTCAGGCACTCGACGGCGTGACTACAGGCCCGCGCGGATTCTCTGGAGCTATCGGAAAGCGGCTAGTGCCGTGTAGCGAACAGCCTGTCTCTTCATTTGCACCAGTACAACTGACCTTGCAACTGTCCAGTGTGGACCCGAAGGAGTTGAGCACAGATCAGCGCTATCTATTGGAAATGTGCAATAGTATCAGCAAAGGTGAATGTAGCGTCGATCTGGCAATGCGAAACCCTGGTTGCCTGAATCACTCACGATGGCTAACGACAGCCAATAGAATCCTCCGATTATATGTCAGCGACATGGAACCGTCACAGAATCTGAGAACGGTTCATCATTCGCGTATATGCTCCAACGTGGTTCGCCATAAAAGCCCAGTCGTCATGCAAAGATGGAGCTAGGCACCTTCACCAGATGCTCGTCAAGTCACGATACCTCAGCCCTAAGCACAAGAAGATCGTCGACCCCGTTATTCATCGCAACGCATACTTCGCTCACCCGGAGAATCTCCTCTTAGCCATGATGACGGACCATCGACCACACATACGTGAGCTGGGCCTGCGACGAGTGATGAAGGACAGAGCTGAAGCACATCCCAATGGACAAATACGGAGGTTCAAGGTTCCCGCAAAACTCAACTTCAACGCCGTGGAATACTTCGACATGATCGACTGGGCAGTCTGCCCTATCTCGGAGCCTCCCGTAATCAAGGCAATGACAGACACTGAGCTCAGGGATCTCATCACGACGGAGGTGACTCCAACACTCACCTTCCCAAAATTCGCCAGCCACATGCAGGCTGTGGAAAGACACGTGAAGCTGGTGACCGAGGCGGCGATAGCTGTTTGTGGACAGAAATCGCGAGATGGCTTCATCCGTGCAAGCGTTGCTTCTCGACAGCTAATGCCGACGTTCGAGTCAAAACGTGACTTCTCTCACTTCACGTTGTAACTGTTTGTGACTTTGAAATAAAGGATACTGTAATAATCAAGGCATCTGATTGCATTAAGATGACTTTTGACTAGTTGACTACCTTACCTAGACTGTGGACTGTGGACTCGGAGCGTGGACTCTAGTGTAGACTAGAGTGTACACTGTAGTGTAGACTGTAGACTTGTGCAGAGTGTAGACTGTAGAGTGTAGACTGTAGACTCTGTGTAGAGTGTAGACACTAATCTACCTATATTGTTCTGATGTCGCTTAGTATTGCAAAATAAAAAGTTGCGAAGGGCGATCAAAACATTAAACAAAAATCTTGTAATTTTTACACAGTGTTCTATTGATCTATTGGCACCTTTTGACATATCTAGCTAATTGAAATTCAGAAAAAAAAATTTTTTTGCCATTTTCACTCCACCCTAATGTATAGTATAACTTGTGGAATAACATTTGTTGTGTTAAGTTAATAATAATAAGTAAGAAATTACAGAAGTTAAGTTTTAAATTTATTTTTTCACACTGCTGGTTGACTATTTACTTTTTGCTAAATAGTAAATAGGTGCATACTATTTAAATACTATTTCAATAGGACCTTCTTCATGACTATTTTAAATAGTGGCATCAATAGTCATAAACTATTTAAATACTATTTAAATAGTATTTATTATTTAAATAGTCACAACACTGCTAATCAAAAGTGCATTGAATTTACGATGATGATCCTTAACATGTAATTCTCTATAGCAGCATGTGTTCAGTCTTAGGTCTTTGCTCTCAGTGTCTTTTATTCATTGTTGCAGATTTCTCCACTTGTCGCTTTTGTTCTGTGAATCGTAAACGAATAAATGGCATTTATCAATTTGACTGCTTTAAATACACATGTACATGCTCAAAATTGAATACATAGGATTGCTGTCGAATTAAGAATATCCTCATCTATCTATCTATCTATCTATCTATCTATCTATCTATCTATCTATGGAATTTATATAGCGCTCCTTCAAGATAACTACTCAGAGGCGCTCCAAACCCAGGCCCGGTCAAAGAGGAAGATCTTAAGTAGTCTATAGAAAGAATCAGAGAGGTCTCGCGGGACAGAACGAAGGTCTGAGGGGAGGCTATTCCAGAAAGAAGGACCAACGATCGAGAAAGCCCGACGCTGTCTAGTAGCAGAGCGAGCATGCGGAACTATGAAGTCACCTCTAGAGGCCGAGCGCAGAGATCGGCGACCAGAGCATGCCGAGGTTAAAGTGAAGAGCTCCCGGAGATAGACAGGTGATCTGCCCAGAACACAGTGCCAGACAATGGAGGATACCCTATAATGGATGCGCTGCTGGACCGGGAGCCAGTGGAGTACATCACGCATAAATGCAGAGATGTGGCCAAACTTAGGGACACCACCAATTAGACGAGCTGCCGCCCGCAAAACGCCTTCCAAAGGATGCAAACGGACTTGAGGAAGTCCACAGTAGAGCGAAGAACAGTAGTCCAATCGATTACTAACAAAGGCATGGACCAGAGTGGAGGCAGATGAAGAAGAAAGAGAGCGAGTGACAACCCGCAGCTGGCGCAAGTGGTAGTAGCAAGAACGAGTCAAAGCCGTGATGTGCCCAGCGAAAGAGAGTTCCTGGTCCAGGATGACCCCTAAGTTGCGGACCGAGGTGGAAAAAGCAAAGGTAGGAAATTCAGCGGAGAGGGACTCCAAGTCCAGCTTATCCAGCTGCTGGCGAGTACCAAGCCAGATATATTGAGTTTTTGAAGGATTTAAGCGCAGACGATTAGATGACATCCAGGCAGAAAGGCAGTCAGTAGTGCAGGACATGATTCGAACAGCAGAAGCAGCTTGGGACGCTGAGCAATGAGTGTAGGATTGAATGTCATCAGCGTAAGAATGACTCATGAGAGAACAGGATGCCAGTAGAGACTCCACATCAGCTGTAAAGAGGATGTAGAGAAGGGGTCCAAGTACAGAACCCTGGGGGAGACCAAAAGGAGCAGGACGCCAAGGCGAGCGAGAAGAGTGAAAGATGGTAGAGCTAGAGCGCTCCGAAAGATAGGAAGTGATCCAGAGAAGTGGTAAATCCCTTATACCAAAAGTTATAGAAAGCCGACTCAGGAGGAGGTCATGGTCGACCGAGTCGAAGGCAGCGCTAACGTCATACAGGGCAAGCAGGGTGACCTGAGACCTATCCATAGCGCCATAAATATCAGAAAGAAGACGGAGAAGAAGGGACTCTGTAGAGTGACCCTTACGGAACCCAGATTGACATGAAGGAAGTAGATTGTTAGAGTCCAAGTAGTTAAATAGCTGACTAGCAACCAGTTTTTCAACAATCTTAGATAAGAAAGTAACATTAGCTATAGGCCTATAGCTAGACGGTACAGACGGGTCAAGCCCCGGCTGCTTGATGATCGGCGTAATGATCGATCGCTTCTGTGAAGACGGCAGCACTCCTTCACGAAGAGAGGTGTTGCAGAGTAGAGTGAGGAACGGCAGGAGGACGTCGATCGATTCCTGGATAAGGAACGGAGGAAGAGGATCCAGCTCCGAAGACTTTGGCGGAGAGGAGAGGATCAGGCGACGGAGATCAAGATCCTTGATCTCAGTAAGTGCAGCGAAGCGACAGCTCGTAGAGGTGAAGACAGGTTCGGGTGAGTGAGCAGTGTCCTGGCGGATAGAGGAGATTTTGGCGTCACAGTAGTCCGCGAAAGCCTCGGCCGTAAAAGGAGCAGTCTGCACGGTGGAGGATCGAGGCCTGCCAAGGAGGTCCTTGAAGGTGGACCAGAGACGCCGAGAATCACCAGCACTAGATGAAATCAGGCGCTCCCAGTATTCACCCTCTTTTTCCCTGTAACGTCGATGCATGGAACGGACGAAGAGTACCCAGGCTTCTCGATCATCAGGGGAGCGCGTACGTTGGAAGACGCGCTCAAGACGACGAGCTTGGCGACGGAGAGAGTGGCATTCTCCATCGAACCAGGGAGAGAGAGGATGCGAGCGAAGCTTGGCTGGGCGAGCTGGAAGTAGGCGGTCAATGATGTCGGTCACCGATCGGCTGTAGATGTCGAAGAGTTCAGCAGTGGACTGATCTCTTAAGCTGCTCGGATCGGAGAAGGCCGGAACTGCCAATAACGCCGCCGTAAATGCCTGTCTGTCCAAACGTCTCCAGCCGCGAATCTGCCTCAAGGCGTACATTGGCGCTTCATGAAGAAATGGAAGACTTGCGACGACGAGGCCATGGTCGGAAAGAGCCGGAGGCCAGACCTCAATTGTCGGGATGCAGTCATCGCGAGTGATGACCACATCCAACCAGCCACCCGCCTGATGCGTAGATGAAGAAACTTGTTGCTTCATGCCGAACTGTTCAAGTAAAGAGCGGAAGATGGTGGCTGGGGAGGAGGAGGTAGCCTCTAGATGGAGGTTAAGGTCTCCGAGGACAACTATCTGGGTATTGTAGAGAGCAAACTGTTCCAGTATAGTCGTAAATTCCTCGAAGAATGTAGATGAAGGAGGTGCAGAGCCTGGTCGGTAGATGGCGAGCACCATGTAGGGTCCATGAGCCGACGAAACTGAGGCAGCGAGAGCCTCGAAGGTGGTCGGACAGGAGGAGAGAGCAATCGTTTTTACACGTAGACTAGCTCGGTGGTAAATAACGATGCCGCCCCCGCGGCTGGGAGCATTAGATGAGTCAGTCCGCGGGCGGTCTAGGATGGAGTAGTCCGGTGGTATCGAGCGTAGGACCGAGACATCCGTGGCAGCCTGGTGCCATGACTCGGTAATGGCTAGAATATCCAGATCGTTAGAAAGAATCGCATCAGCCACCGCAACGTATTTCTCTCGCATAGAGCGTACGTTCCACGTAGCAACACGAAGTCCCTGACGTGGTAAGGAGGAAGGCGGCGGCGGCTGATGGACAGGGTCGGAGACAGGCTCCGGTTCAAGATTTTGCGACGTTGACAGGGGCTGTGTCATATGGCAGCAGGCCCAGAGCCGGCCAGTGTACGGTCGCCAAAGTCCAGCAGCGAAGAGGGCCTTACGTGAAGGGCGCGATATATGGTACGTAGGCCGAAATAGGCTACAAAGAAGGTCATCAATGGCAAGGTCTGGGCCAAGGCATAGACCTCTAAATACATTAGCATCCAATGGTATCTCGAAGTCCTCGGCCAAGGCGAGGAGACCGAAATCTAGCCTACATCTGTTAAGACCTCCTTGTCTATGGTGTTTGTAAATGCATACCCAAGATGTGCGTTGATCCGAGAGCCTGAAACGTTACTTAGAATCTAGAGGTAATTAACGAAGTGGAGGCTTTAGGAGCGCGGGCGGTCTCTAAAGAATATCGAAGGTGCACTTAACCTTGCACTGTGGCATGTAGGCCTAAATTACTGGTCAGCGTTTCGAGCATAATTATATATGTATACACACGTATATGCTATCTTGTGCACTAAGAAAGTAGGCCGGAGTAAATAGGCGAAGTAGAACCGATCTAACATTTAGCTCTTACGATCATAAAGTTAAGATGCTTATTGTATTCTATCATTATCTTGTAGGAATATCAGGATGGAATACTATTATCTGGAGATTTCACCAATGAAGTCGTGCCTTTGAATGGCCTAAGTAAAGTGGCAATAGTCTATGTGTTGCGCCACTTAGGCGTAATGTCAAACAATTAAACAATAGATCAATCAATAACTAACATAAGTAAAACACAAACGTAAAATAAGGCATAGCATGAGACAAACAAACATATTAATATAGTCAAACATTTAAATATAATCATAGTCAAACAGTTAAATCTACTGTAGCTAATTGCTTCAGACAACTAATGCATATTCTTTGCTACAAAGTCTCTTGCAAAATTCATGAGGCATAAATCGAGCACATAATACCAACACGACATAGGCCTAATAGCAACCATAGTTAAAATCAAATGAAGCCTGTTTTGCAGAGGCAACAAATTCATAATTGGTAAAATTTCTAATAATAATATTAATAATAAGGATGGTCACTCAATCCACACATGCGTCAAAACAGAATCAAACAGTTTGATTTTAGGAACGGTTCATGTAATGTATATGTTATTGCCTTTTAGCAGCGAATGTAGGTAACAGACTTGGATAAATTAAAGATGAAACCTCTGTTGCTTCGGGTGGGGGGCGAACAGTTAAGGCCGAGGCATCCAGAGCAAGAGGCACATTGAACTCTGGACCACATATGTTAAGACTAACAGAGTAACGCTTATTAGGGCCAATTATATGTCTGATTCGTGTGGCCATGCAGGGAGAGATACGGATAGCCTGGGGTAATGAGATACGCATTTGTGACGGCTTATGCAGTACAGTAATTTCCCACTTGAAATGTAATGTAGGTCGAAGGCAGCGTCTAGAGATGCGAACATGCGATATTTCACTTAAGGCTAGAATTTCGTAATCTGCTACAGCGTACCGAAGGTGATACCAGGGCACCACAATGCTGCAATTGTCATTCGTGATGTTAATGGCTAGGTGAACGCCCTGCGAGCCTGAGAATTTTGAATACCGCTTCCAGAGTTTCCTAATAAGCCAAGCAAATATTATAATTGTTAAAAGACTAATGACTGTGAGTTTAAACCAAGAATCGTCAGAGAAGACCACTTGAATGGTTTTGGGAGTCGTAGTGACCTGGAATGGGTTTGAGAATATCCATATGGGCGGGATCGGAGTGGCTTTTGTGAGGCGTGGTAATGCCATAATGATTGCTGAGAGTCGATGAACTTTGACCATCAGATATATATTTGCTATGGTAAGAAAGCTAACAAAGGTTGCTCCTATGGGTAAGATATATGCGTTTGCTGCAGTGTAGGTTGTGAGGGAGGGGTTACTTAAGTCGTCTAACTGGTCCTGAATAAGGTCTGCATTTGTTTTAAAAAGAATTTCTTCGTTTTTCACAGCATTCATGGCGCTAGATAATTCTTTTGCTAATAGCTTGTCAGTAACTCTGTTATTTGCAGATGAGTTTGTGCGGGCGATGAAAGAAGGTAAGCGTAAAGTAATTTGTTGAGCGAGGGTAGTATCTGCTTTTAATCTTTCCCAGTCAAGTGGAGTAAAAAATTGCTGTAAGATGGCTAAATTAAAAGTGTGAGCCACAGTATGTGTGATGTTAGCGATGATGTCTGTCTGGGGACAGGATGCAGGAAAGAAATAGCCAGAAGTAGTCAACATACATTCATTTGGAATTGAAAGCAGACAGGAGCTACAAGCGTCAATTTTGTTAGGTTGCTTATTAGGACAGGTAAGTGTGAAGTTTGAAGGGCTGTTTTCAATTGCTATGGTATTGGGTGTCAAGTAGACAAAAGAGGATGGCTTCTGATTGAGGAGAAGTGTTTCGCATGTTTCCTGAACGCCGTGTGGGTCATTAAGAAATAAAGCCATTATGCATTCTCGTTGATTTGTTCGTAGCTGGATATCGACCTTGTTGATAATATGGAAGGAATCTCCAATTTGCAAAGACGGTAAGTCTTGCCAGACGGCATACATATGGCTGTCGAAAGAGATGGCAAAATACTGTGGTAGGTGATAAGTGTAGCATGCTGATTGTCAGTGCTAATCGCTTTGGGTGTGACAGTAACTTTGTAGAGATCCAGGTGATGAGGTAAAGTAGTAATAGGTATTTTCAAGGAAATGCAAATCATACTACCTTGCCTAATGGTCACGTGAGTATTAGCTCTATAGAAGTATGTAGGGTCGGAGATTAGGAGGCGTACAGATGTCTTTGTAGTTCTCAGTCGTCTAGTAATTTTTCGTAATGCACTTCTAATGTCATCTTCATGCAATAGTGTGGCTTCTAACCTGCCGGCAATCAGAGATTCAACTGACATTAGTAGGCTCTGCATGTGTGCTTCGAGGCATGTAAAATTATACAGTGTTTCCGACATATAAAAGGTAAGCTGCAAAGAGGTCTGGTAATCTAATTTAACAGCTCTTGAAATGTCGGTTAGGATTTGATCCTGACTATCCATTTGTGAACTGATGGCGTCCATTCTCTTATTGGTGATACTGGTTGCACTGGCTAAGTTAGTGACGTCTGCTTCGAATTGTCCAAGGATGCGTTGCTGTCGATCAAGAATGGTTTTAATACGATCTTGTGCTGCTTGGATGTCTGTATCTCTAGCGACTCCAAACAAAGAATGAGCAATGTCACCTATGAAATTAATGAAGCCTCTTTTGCCATGTCGTTGCTTGCGTCGTCTGTTTGGTCCACGTCTGAGTGTAGAGTGAATACGTTTCACGAGATCGTTAATTTTCATTTCTGCACGTTGATGTAAATCATTAACTGCTGCTAAAATGTTGTTGTTTTCTGAGCAATTGTTTGAGATCGTTGTATTTTGTACCGTACAGGTAGGTCGCATGTCTTCTGTTTTGCGCCTCAAACTGTTTACTTTAGGTACTGCGATATTAAATGTATGGAGCCACTGGTCAGTGCCCACTTCCAGAGAGCCTAGTGGATTGAAATAAACGCCGTAGGCAGCACGGTTGATTACGACTTCTGGTGTCGCTTGAGTTAGCGCTATTGTCATTACCCAATACAGAGTAAGAATAAGTGTCCGGACAATCGACCATATAAAACAAATAAACAAACGCAATATATCTATCTACTCTTGTGATTCCCTAGCATAATCCACAGTCATAGAATTATAGTGGATTGTTAATGGACTATCACAGGAGGTGAATACTCCCTCTTCTCGCTCAACTGAAACCCCTTCCTTCACAGCAAATGAATTCCTTGAAATGCTGACAGCCAAGATCGACCGTCTTCGTGCTTCAACAGCTGACGCTCCTCCTCCAACGTTTACCTCAACGTCAGCTGTCTTCGATGGTTTTCGACCTATCTCTGAGTCGGACCTTCGTTCAGTTTTATCGTCTGTTAACTTAAAATCATGTGAACTAGATCCACTACCCCCTTTTATCATTAATGACATTTTCGATGATCTTGCATCTTTCTTGGTTTATCTGTTTAATAGGTCGCTCTCTGAAGGCTGCATTCCTCCCTCGCAGCGGGCCCTTGTCTTTCCTTCGCTCAAAAAGCCTAACCTTGACACCAACCTTTGCAATAATTACCGGCCTATCTCAAATCTATCCTTTCTTTCTAAGACTCTAGAACGTCTTGTCTCTCTCCAGTTTCTCCCTTATCTTGAGCAATCTGGTCTACTTCCTACTAACCAGTCTGGCTTTAGGGCTAACCATTCCACCGAGACTGCCCTCCTTTCCCTACTTTATGAAATTTATTCTGCTGTTGATAGGTCTGAACTGACTCTTCTGGCTCTCTATGATGTCTCAGCAGCTTTCGATATGGTTGATCATGAGATTCTTCTTCAGCGTCTTGAGACCTCTTATGGGCTTAAGGGCCTCCCCCTTTGTTGGTTTCGCTTATACCTATCTGAACGAACCCAAATGATTGTTACTGGTGACTCCAGAACCCAATGGGACCACGTTAAACTGGGTGTCCCTCAAGGCTCCGTTCTCGGCCCTCTCTTATTTATTTTATATACGGCTGACATCTCCTCTCTTTTTCCGATCTGTGGTGCTGCTGGTCATCTCTACGCTGATGATGTGCAAGCATTTGTCCATGGTCCTTCGTCATCGCAGTTGCTTTTGGTCGGGAGTATTCAATCTCTCTCTAATCATCTCCACTCTTGGAAGTCATCTAATCGCCTCTGCCTTAATGCTTCTAAGACTCAATTAATCTGGTTTGGTACCCCTCAGCAGCTCCATAAACTTGATTTTGCTCTCCTCTCTGAAAAGGTCCCACTCTTCTCTTTCTCGTCAAGTGTACGCGATCTGGGTGTTACCCTTGATAGTTCACTCACCTTTACCGATCACATCTCTAATATCTCACGCTCCTCCTATTTTCACTTAAGGCGTCTTAGGGTCATTCGTCGTTCTGTCTCCACCTCCATATTCACAACTTTAGTTCATGCTTTTGTATTTTCTCGGATTGACTACTGCAATTCCCTTCTTGTTGGTCTTCCTAAGATTCGTCTCTCTCCCTCTTCAGTCGGTCCTCAACACAGCTGCTAGACTGATAGCCCGCCTTCCCCGGTACTCTCACATCTCTACCTTTATGTTTGACGAACTTCATTGGCTCCCTCTGCATGCTCGCATACAATTTAAAATCCTCTCTCTGATCTTCAAGGCTCAGAGGGGTCATGCCCCGCAATATCTGGTTGGTGTAATACTTCGGCCTCACTCAGCTTCCTCCCACCGTCCACTTCGTTCCTGCAATAGACTTGACCTCTTGGTTCCCCGAAGTAGAACTGCTATAATGGCCCAGGCTCGTTCCTTTGCTTCAATTGGTCCCTCTCTTTGGAATGCTCTTTCTCCTTCTGTTCGCTCTCAAATTCTCTCTGGCAGTCTCTCTTCTTCCTTCGCTTTTCTCAAAACCTGTTTATTTTTGCGGGGCTTAGCACACTGGGAGCGCTTCTGAACGGTTCACCCTACGAGAGACGCTTTACAAATACTTAAATACGATACGATACGATACGATAAAGCATTACAGTATGCTATCGTTTCTCTGGGAGGCAATTACTCGTAATGTCATTTAATTAACTCTCTGTTGCTTTCTGTGGGCTACCAGACTGACTGGTCAATTATCGGCTCCGTCCACGGGTGATTGTGGGTGTTTCCTAAACCTTTGTGGTGTATCACGTTTCCGTGGTTTACCCATCATTGTTCGGTTGATGTGGTATTCTCGCTTGAGACAGTCGCTGACGTCCGTTTCAGGTATCCAAGATGGCGGATGGAAAGCATCTTTCCACACAACTTTGTAAAAGCGCTTTTTATTTATAAATTTCATGCCTGTCAAGCGATCTGCCTCGGTCCACTCATTGACAGTGTTGGTCGATCCACTAGGAGTGTGTGGAACATTGTCGGCTGAAGAAGAAGAAGAAGAACCCGTCTCTGGTTCCACATAATCACGGCGGTCAATATAAGGTTTCAATCTATCCGCGTTTACAGGGTGTTTTAACGCTTTGTTAGTGTGTGCGTGTCGAAGCTTATACGTGTGCTCAGCAACCTTCGATGTGATGTAATAAGGACCTGTGAATTTCCTGTAAAGTTTTGGATTATGTCCGCGCGGGACTACAGGATTGAAAACAAATACAAGTTCTCCTGGAGCGTAAGTTGGTATTTTAGTGCTAACGTCATAGTGTTGCTTGTTGCGTGATTGTAACTCAAGTGTATTATCTGGTGCTGTTTTCCTCGCTGACTCTAGCGTACTGGTAAGTCGTTTCACGTACTCACTAGTCGTATGGCTTTCGTCAGGTAGCGCCATCTGGAGATCGACTGGAAAAGTCATGTCTTTTCCGAACATAAGAAAATATGGGCTATGGCCTAGATTTGCACTAGTCATTGCTCTGAAAGAAAACAAGATTGCGGGGATGAAGTCTAGCCAGTCTTCTTGTTGCTTGCAATGAAGTCTTAATGCTAGCCATATCGATCGGGTGTATCGTTCACAGGCTCCGTTGCATTTCGGGTTGTAGGCCGCTGTATGAATTCGTTTGACACCTAGGAGTTGCGATAATTCAGAGACAATGCTACTCATGAAATTAGGACCTCTGTCACTTAACAAAGTTTTAGGTGGCCCATAGCGAGTAAATATCTTGCGAAACAATGCTTGAGCAATTGGCTGTGCAGTCTGATCTTTTAACACTAGAAGTACCGAGAAATCGAACTTCCTAGAAGCACCAAGGGGGTCATTTTGACCCCACATAATTTGTAATGCAAAGTCAATTGCAAATTCAATTAAATTGACTATCAACTTTATAAGCATAAACAAGTGTAATAAGTAAGTTCGAATGGAATAATAGGAGATCCTCTCTTCTAAGCAGATCTCCTATCCTCTCGCCAGATCTCCTCCACTCTCACTAAATCTACTATCCACTCACCAGATCTCCTATCATCTCACGAGATGTCCTATCCTCTCACCAGATCACACCCTATCTTCTCACCAAATCTTTATCCTCTCACCAGATTTCTTGTCCTCTCACCAGATCTCACCCTATCTTCTCGCCAGATCTCCTTTCACAAGTTTTCTTATCCTCTCACCAGTCCTCACCCAATCTTCTCACCAAATCTCGTATCCTCTCCCCAGATCTCTCTCTCTCCTCACCAGATCTTCTCTCATCAGTTTTCTTCTTATCCTCTCACCAGTCCTCACCCAATCTTCTAACCAAATCTCCTATCCTCTCACCAGATCTCTCCTCTCACCAGATCCTCTCTCCTCTCGCCAAATCTTCTATCTTCTCACCAGATCTCCTCTCCTTTCACCACATTCTCCTACATTCTCACCAAATCCCCAATCCTCTCACCAGATCTCTCCCTCACCAGATCTTTTATCTTCTCACCAGATCTCTCATTTCACAAGTTCTCCTATTTTCTCACCAAATCTCCTATCCTCTGACCAGACCTCCTCTCCTGTGACCAGATATTCTTTCCTCTCACCAGATCTCCTCTCCTCTCACCAAATATGATCTCTCACCAGATCTCTCCTCTCACCAGATCTCCTCTCCTCTCGCCAGATCTTCTATCTGCTCACCAGATCTCCTCTCCTTTCACCAGTTCTCCTATCTCATCACCAGATCTCCTATCCTCCTCTGACCAGACCTCCTCTTCCCTGACCAGACATTCTTTCCTCTCACTGGATCTCCTATCCTCTCATCTGATTCTCTCTCACCAGATCTTCTTTCCTTTCACCAGATCGTCTCTCCTCTCACCAGATCTCCTCTTCTCTCACAAGATCTCCTAGCCTCTCGCCGAATCTCCTCTCCTCTCACTTGATCTCTCCTCTCGCCAGATCCACTATCCTCTGACCAGATCTATCCTCTGACCAGATCTACTTTCCTCTCACCAGATCTCTTATCCTCTCACCAGATCTCCTCTTCTCTCTTCAGATCTTCTATCCCATCGCCAAATTTTCTCTCCTCTCGCCAAATCTCTAATTCTGTCGCCAGATCTCCTATCCTCTCATCTGATCTCCTCTTCTCTCACCAGATCTCCTCTCCTCTCGCCAGATCTCCTATCCTCTCACCAGATCTCCTATCCTCTCATCTGATCTTCTCTCCTCTGGTCAGATCTTCTTTCCTTTCACCATATCGTCTCTCCTCTCACCAGATCTCTTCTCTCACCAGATCTCCTATCCTCTCACCAGATCTCTTCCCGTCTCACCAGGTCTCCTATCTTCTCACATTTGATTACGTAATTAACTTTGTTCTATAATATTATTAAATAGAAAAAAGAAATGCGTAGCCTTACATGCAAGTACTAATATAGGGGTCAGATTGACCCCTTGGTGCTTAAAGGTAGAACAGCAAAAATCAAAAACAGCAGAAATTATGAATCCCCCGAGTTCATATTTTGGCAGAGGGTATACCCTAGGCAGTTTGGAGAAGTCATGAAATTACAGGACCCGGGCTATATCTGGGGCCGAGGTGCGTTAAGATAAAAACCAAAAGGGGTCAGATTGACCCCTGCGGTGCTTCTAGTGTTAAAGGTATTGCTTCTGGCCATCGAGTCAAACTCTCAAACGCAGAGCAGGATATAATTATAGCCTTCTTTGCAACGTGGGATTTTTAAAATATCCATTGACCACCGGCCAAAAATCTGTTTGGGTTCCAAAGGCCTTAATAGAGCTTTGCTGAGTTTGAAAGGATATTTACATTGTTGGCAATCCTGGCAGGAAGCAATATGTCGCTGAACATCGGCGTAGGCGTTCCTCCAAAAGTATTTGCGTCGAATCGATAGGTAGCAGCGATGGAATCCTGGGAGGGAGGAGTCCTCATGCAAACCATTCAGTATGCGTTGCCGTAAACAATTTTGAACCACTAGCTGATTTATATAGCTCCGTGATGGTCCTTTAGATCGTGGCTGGGAATAGTGATAAAGCAAACCATTATCTATTGCATACTCTGTAGATTCAATCACTATGCGACGAGCATCTTTGTCGTTGTCAGGTAATTCACCTTGCTCTAGGTAATGAATTATTGGAGCGATGTCTGGACACTGTCGTTGTTGATTAGCTATCTCCTGTAGAGTGGTCTCGTCTTCGGGTGGCGATTTAAGTCATCTTCCATTATCACATTTATATCGACTGGCTTTTCGTCATCAGTGATATTGGCTAAGATATGTTCTTCATCTGTATCATGCGCCTCTGTGTTTGGTGGGTAAGGGCGTCTTGAAAGAGCGTCAGCATTAGCGTTGGTTTTTCCACTTTTGTACTCAACTTTAAAGTTATAACTTTGTAATGCAATGGAACAGCGTAGAAGTTTCCAGTTGTTGTTGTTTTTAAAGTTTGCAGATATTTAAGGCTCAGGCGATCCGTGTAGACAGTAAAGAATGAGTTGGCTAAGTAGCCATTAAATTGCTTAACTGACTCAATCAATGAAAGACATTCCAACTCGGTTATTTAGTATGATCGCTCACATGTAGTTAATGAGCGACCGTCATAACAAATTGGATGCTCTTTGCCTGAATCATCTTCTTGAGCCAGTACATATCCGATGCCGACAGAACATGCGTCGCAATTAATTATGAAGGGTTTGCGCACATCGGGATAGACAAGTACATGAGTGGAATTTAGTGCCTGCTTAAGCTTGGTAAAAGCAGTCTTACACTCATCATCCCAGATAAATTCCATGTCTTTCCTTAGCAAGCGGTTTAACCCTCGGGCTACCAGGGGGGGTGGTTGCCACCCCCTCTAGGTTTTTTTCATCTCAAACTTTTTCCGTATGGAATAAAAATTTGACCTTTTAGGTAGCTGTAGGGGGTTCATTTACACACGTTTTGAGGTAAAAGGTGAGATGATATCTCACACCGTTCAAAAGTTATACCCAATATACCCGAGGCACCAGAGGGGTGGTGGATACCCCCTAGATTTTCGACTATATCTTATCCGTCATTTAATATTAAGAGACACAAATTATACCATTCTATAGAAGGAATGTGGGGCTACATTTCTATGGTCACTGAGTTGACCTGAGACAACCGGAAGTGCTCAAAATAAATAATAATACGCGTAATATGTGTGAAAAATGGCTGAATGGAAGCACTCCCCTTAGTTTTTTTGTCTGTAGCGTATTCATTTGTTTTCCTGGAAGAGAAACAAAGATACCATTCTTTAGAGGGAATGTAGGGCTTCATTTGTCTACCTACATCTTTGTCTTTTGACTACCGGAAGTGATCAAAATAAATAATAATACGCGTAATCTGTGTGAAAATGGCTGAATACAGCATTACAACGTAAACCGATATATATGTATGGATATATGTGTATGGATGTACATTTATACTATATAAACATGTGTAGGGATGATTGTGTGTATCTTTTATACATAGATTAGTTTCAAAACACACATAATCTTATATTTGTTTATCCAAAAAAGTACAAAATGTACGCAATAATATACAATATTGCTAATTAAAGGGTTCCGTTGTTAAAAGTGATGTAATTTCGAGGTGCATTCACATAATGTACAACTAAATATACCATTCTGTGCAGAAATGAATGCTGAATCCATTGGTATATTACAAGTTATGATATGTGAAACCAAACACGAAATCCATGGGGGGGTGGTAACCACCCCCCCTTTTGGTAGTCAATGTCACAAAAAAGCTTGGTAGCCCTAGGGTTAATGGGTTGGCAATTATGGAAAAGCCCTGTATAAATTTCCGATAGTATCCTGCCAGTCCGAGGAATGCTCTTATCTCTGTATGAGATGTGGGGCGTGGGTAGGTCTCAATGACGTCAATCTTGCCATTGTCTACCTCCATGCCCCTGGATGATAATACATGGCCTAAATACAGGATCTTATCAAGACCAAATCGACATTTTTCCGGATTGAGCTTAAGATTAGCGTCCTTCAATCTTTGAAAGACTTCTTGTAAATTTTCCAGATGTTCATCAAACCTTCTACTGTATATTACGATATCATCCAGATAACAGAGAACGGATTTAAAGTGCATGTTCTGGAATACACGAGCCATTAGACACTGGAATGTGGCGGGGGCGTTCATTAAGCCGATTGGCATCCGTAAATTTTGATATTGTCCAGAGTGAATAAAAAAACTGCACTTTTCTTTCGTTAATGGATCGAGTGGAATCTGGTGGTAGTCACTTCGAAGATCAAGAAGGCCAAAAGTATTTAGGTTTAGCATCAGACATAGCATCAAAGATATCGGTAAGCTGAGGTAGTGGAAAGCTAATTGGTTTAATAACAGAATTCAGCTTGCGGTAGTCTACACAAAACCGGACCTGTCCATTACGCTTTCTAACTAAAATCACAGGTGAGGGCTACATGGAACTGCTAGGTTCAATTATTTTAGCATCGAGCATCTGGTCCACTTGGGAATCAATCTCGTTCTTGGCCGCAGGTGAATGTCTGTAAAAGCGTTGTCGGATTGGCGTCGGACTGTCTGTGTGAATGGAATGTTGTATATAAGTAGTAGCCTGTAAATCAGATAGAGATCGAGAGAAAATGTTTACATTAATCTGGAGAAGCTCTTGGAGACCAGACAGATTATCAGAATGATAACACAAACCTAGTTCGTCTAACAAGGTAGGTTTCGTTTCAGCGCTACATGAATTTCTCAGATTAACATCTGGTGGGTGGCTATGTGCTGTTGGTGTTGTTGAGTGCTTGTTTGCGTTGGTTGGTGGTCCAGAATCCGTTAATACCGCCAGAGTATGAGGGTATATTGGCTCTAAAGTGGCCAATGCTTTGTGGCGTGGTAACCAGATGAGGGTTTAAGGATTAGTGGTATTAAGGATTTTACACACAGCAGTGGTCTGGCTTGAATCAATGGCGCTGCGAGCACAAATGAATTTCTGGTCTCGAGTGATTGGAAACGGTTCGCACAGAGATAAATCACTGGAATGCTTAGGTGGTAGCAAAATTGGCACAATGGTTTCAGAGAAGGGTGGTAAGATTGTGGGTTGTAATGTGCAGACAGAATTGGTTAAGCGGCTTTGGTTAGAAGTAGAAAGGTTGGCTGCAGTGAGGTTGTTAAAAAATGTTCCCACTCTGTTCGCAAAATCGACCTGAGACTTGAGACTCAAGGAAGTCCAAACCTAAAATCAAACTGTAGCTAATTTGTGTTAAAACCAAAACTTCACAAGGCATGGATAAGCCATTGATTTTAACACAAAATTCTGCTTTCCATAGCACGGCGACTGAACGACCATCAGCTACAGTAACATTCAATGATTCGTCGTCCTGCAGATTTTTATAAGGAATTTGCATTCTCTTAACAAACTCTGCAGAAGCGACGGATCTGCTTGCGCCCGAATCAGCAAGTGCCTGCACACTCTTGTCCTCTATCTGCACAGCTATTGTGTTCCTGTTTAACCCTAGGGCTACCAAGCTTTTTGTGACATCGGCTACCACCGGTAGCCGATGTCACCCCCCTTTGTAGCCCGAGGGTTAAGTTAGTTTGACTAGATTTAGTATTAAACCCGTCCGCCTGAGGACGGCGGGCGGGCGCGTCCCTAGTGAGAATTAAAGCGACCCCTTCCAGTCCTGCAAACACTTTGAAGGTGGACTCGCTTGTAACGATTATAACAGGTTAAACCCTTATCTCTGCAAAAGCCTTGAGGAGCATGCTTACCCTCACAGCTGCCGCATGCTGGCGCAGAGTAGTTCGACATCGGTCGCCAGGTGGTCGGTTGTCGTCTCTGTTCTTGATGGCGAGCGACAGTAGACGGTGGGTATTGGTTGTGGTGTTGGCGTTGTGGTTGGTATTGATGCGATGATTGAGCGGAAGCGTAGTCGTTGAAATGACGGGTAGGTTGGTGGTAGTCGTCAAATTGGGAAGGTTGATGATGGCGCTGCGAAGACGTCATGTAATCGTCGACTCGTGTTTGCTGAACGGGTGGATTGCTGAAGGTCACTCGATGAGGTGTGGGTGATCGTGAACGCTGTCTTGTGGAACTGATGGCAGCAAGATTAGTAAGCTGAAGATTCTTCAGCTCGTCTTTGACGGCGGTCAGTTCTTGGACTGTCTCGCGTAGATGGTGTTCCGCATCGTGCTTGTCCTCTTGCGACATCTCAGTCAGACGACCCCATTTTCGGAGATCGTCGATGGTGGTTGGGTCATGCTGGACGACGTGTTGCCGGATATTAGGTCGCAGGCCGTTGAGGGCAACCATGAAGGTTTGTTCTGCGGTCACGTCGAGCTTCTGTGCCGCCTGCTTGTTCATCGTGAGGAAGTAGTCAATAGATTGCTGTGGCAGTTGTTTCATCTGCCACAGTTCGGAAGCTCGCTTCCAGGCATCTGTCATGCTGGAGCCGTAGCGTTTTCTGAGGGCCTCCTTCAGAGCAGCAAAACCTTGGCGGGTGTCATTTGTTTGTGTGTTATACCACACAGCCGCACTGTCCTTCAGGAGGAGTGGCAAAGCCGCTAACTTCGCCTCCTCGGTCCTGGTGCGGAACGTGCATCCAAAGCTCGAAATTTTTAAGAAACTCTGCCACGTTCTCGTGTTGACGCCCGGTGAACGGTGACGGTACTAACGAACTGCCTGTCATGTCTGTGTCGGAGTCAGAAAAGTCAGCGGCCACGTCTGGCGATGGTAATGGTGGTGAAGAGGATGAGGTGTCCGCTGCAGCGTCCGGATGAACTTTGGGTGTCGGAGATAATGGCCGAAAAAGCGGAGTAGGTGGAAGTAGTATAGGTACTGGTGTCGTGAAGGTGGCGCTCGATGATGAAGAAGGTAGTAGTCCTGATAAGCGTGCAATAGGGGTAGACGTTACTGCAGACGGAATGTTCTTACAGGTTCGTAGATAGTATCGCCCACTCGTCTGATTTTCCGGCTGGCTCATTGGTTGCCTGGTGTCGGATGATGATGAGATGTCGCTGCTCGAGAGGATAGAATCGATTGGTTCTCCACCAAGTTGTAGCGTGGGTTGATCGCCCGATTGTCGGGGTTGTCGATCAACAGAAGAAGCGAACACTTGGTTGACGTTGTTGTGTTTTATTCGTCACACTTGGTTGACGTTGTGGTGTTTTATTCGTCACAGCACCATGCGAACTTGTTCCAGCAGCGACACCGACCGACCGAGCTGAGCGAGCACTTTTACAGTTTAACTCTACACTTAAGTAGCCTTTCGGTCGGCGTCGCTCTGTCTACATATCTGCACGTGCAGGCTTAACCACAGGCACGATTCCCCTACCTGTGCTACGCACGATAGTGCATTCCTGCAACGCCTACGCATAGCACAGGTCTCTGCCTTTCCTTTCTGCCCCTGTCTGTCTGTCCGTCTGTCTGTCTGACTGTTTGTCGGACTGTGTGTCTGACCGTCTCGCTCTCGCTCTGTATTTCTGCCTGTGTCCTTCTCTCTGTCTCTGTCTGTGTCTGCATGTCAGTGTGTCTGTCTGGCTGTCTCTGTGTCTCTGTGTATACTAAGTTGTCGGTCTGGCTGTCTCTGTCTGTCTTCCATCTATTCCTCTCTCAAATTCCTGTGTGCGTATCATACACACCCCTACAATATTAATAATAAAGTCAGTCGCTAGGAAATGCATTTCGTTTATTAGTGGTATTGTAATTGTTATTATTTATTTTTTTACTGCGAGCGGTTTTTTCCTTTAAACAGCAGAATCCAGCAAGTGTACACCAGACGCATTTATAAAACTTACTATTATTATTAAAGAATTATTGCCTCAATTATTTAGAAACTTTGACTAAAAATTGCTCATCCTTCCTATGCACAGAAGTGAAAAATCAAAATCCGTCCATAGTCGTCAGCCACAAGTATTTGACCATTTGACTCATCCAGAAGAATACTCTTTGGAAACAGTAATTTGTGCTTTTCTGCCAATAGAATTTCTCTGTTATATTTCAAATCTGAGTCCAATAACAAAACTCGACATTTCAACTGATCAGCGACCATCACGAATCCATTTCCATCGACGGATAAATAATTTGGAAAACCCAGTTCTAGGGTGATAGATCCAGGATTTCCACCGAATGACTTCATCAGTTTTCCATCTGCATCCACGACACATACTCGATGCAGTTCTTCACCAAGACTGATCACGAAATGACCATTGGACAGCTTTATAGCATGCAATGGAGAACGAATGCCTGCATCTGATGATAGATATATTTCGCGAATCAACTGTCCATCTGGCGAGTATTCGTTTAATTTATTTTTACTATTGACGGTTAAAATGATACTCGATTCATCTGTAACAGACACGCCCCATCCATCATCGTATCTTGTTGACCATTTCTTTATTAATTTTCCATTTGGATCAACTCTCAAGATTTCATTCGACTGTCCTAAATAGCCTTTGCGATCTAAGATGTAGAGACATTTATTTCTGTTGCAGGATGCTATGTCCTTTGGATCATTTATTTCCTTCAAATGCAATTGATGACTGAAACTTATTTTCACCAAATCGTAAACTTCAACTTCTGAACTCATTCCACTCACAACAAACAATAAAAATTCTTTGTCTAAGATTGCCAATCCATTGATCGATTTCTTTCCCGCTTCTGTGGCCTTTGTTCTGAACGTCTCAATTAAAACTGGGACCGATAGGTATATCTCTGGTAGTTCATCTGAAAGGAGAAACATTTCCTAAAAATATTTTAGCAATTATTTAAATTCTTAATCAGAATAAAAAAATGCCAATCGGCAAAGTAAGATGTGATTTCTTTTACTGTATGTTTAAATTATTTGAAATCGAATGAACGAACGATGGTGATGACAACCGCGAAGCAGACCGACGTTTATTCAGTAGTTCTACTGTTCAAGAAATCTTGAACAAAGAAAAACCGGAGCATAACATTGAATTAACAAATTACAATGCTTACAATTTACAATAATAATAATAGTCTGATTCGCAGCCCTCCGCCGGACAAAAACGGAGGCGTTAGGATACCAGTTTGATTCATTTTATACCCTGGAGACGGTAAAGTCTAGACTCAAAGATGCTACAAAGCGTTCCCCCTCCCTTGCCAGGCTTGGGTCTGGCACGACAATTGGCAGATCGAATCTCCTTAATAGACTTGAGAAACGCCAATTGACGCGTTTGACAAATTAGCGCCGTGTATTGCAGGCTGTCTGTTCTGTTAGTAGTTAAGATTTCAATTGCATAACTGTACACTGTAATCACACTGCGTTTGTCGGTTTGAATTAATAAAGAAAATGATTATTATAAGACCAAACGCTTCCTCCACTGATGCTGATGGTGCATCAGCAGCATGAATAACGTGATGTTTCAGATGCATTTGGAAAACTCTGAGAAATCTTATTTCCTTGCCAAACTTTTGGATTAATTTATGTATTGTAATTTTTCCTAATAGCGTGTGACAGCTAAAGGCAGTTCTTTTTTAAAATAAATCATAAGGCTAAAAATTGTTGGTTGATATTTACTAGTTACATTGAGAGAATAGTCCACAGCTGTTCGCTCAACGAGATGACCATTCCACTGCATTTCAGTGCATTCAGGTAGATGACCAGTGCTCTCCTGGGTTTAATGATTTAGTGTGATGTGGTGACGCCTTCTTTTGGTGGAACTGAGATCCTGCTACCTGCTACGATCTTTCTGCGTCTTTCCTTCCTTCTTTCTTGCAGAGAAGTTAAGTACTATATCATTCTGTTTGCAATATATTTGTATTTACATTACATAACATTACATTAAGTGACTGTGATTTATCTCTTAACTCTGCTTTTGTTGTTGATGTGTAAGAGCAAAGGCTTTAGTCAATGGCTCTCTCTGACCTCTGCTTCATCGGTGCCCGATACGTTAGCAGCTTGCACAGGGCTGTCATGTCATCATACCTAGTTTAAGAATTATCGTGCTGCTAAACTGAATGTTTTAGACCATGTGCATAGCGTTTGATGATCCTTTTTTAGATATTTTGTCTTTGCAAAATATTCTGGGTATCAACCATTGAACATGACACCCACCAAGGTCATTTGGTTTCAGTTACCTATTCCTGTACATCTTCTTTACTTTCATGCAAACCACTTCTTTCAGTTTTCATATGATTTCTTATATCTTCTTCCCTTTCCATTCTGTTTCCTGTCCATCTTCTTTCCGTTTCATGCAATCCGCTTCTTTCATTGTTCACATGATTTGTTGTCTCTTCTTCCTTTTCCAATCTCTCCTTTCCGTCTCCTTTCTATTTCGCGCAATCCACCTATTTCAGTTTTCAGGTGACCTCTTGGCTCTTCTTTCCTTTCTAAGTCCAGTTTGCTTTCCATTTTCTTTCTATTTCACACAGATGGGTTGCGCGAAAGCCAAAGAAAAATGGAGAGAAAACTGGATGGAAGAGGAAGAGGATGTTGGGGGTCACCTTGGAGTGAACAGATTTGGGTTGTGTGGGGGAAGGAAGATGGAGAGGAGACTGGGTGGAAAGGTTAGAAGAGATTAAAAGTCGTCTGAAAGTGAGATTTGGGTAGTATGAGGGGAAGGAGGATGGAGAGGGGACTGTATGGAAAGGTTACAGGAGATTGAGAGTGAGATTTGGGTTGTGTGAAGGGAAGGAAGAGGGGCAACTTGATGAGGGGAAAGAACTGAAAGTAGAAGATTGTGATGCTGGAGGAAGAGATACTGAATGAGAACAGAGGAAGAACAAGTGTGTTGAAGATGGAAGACTTGATCGTTTTATGCAAATGTACGGAGAATTATAATTTTGGGGAGGTTTATTAGCTTTTTATGAGGGGATAATTTTTTCTTTGGCATTATTGGTTATGACGTCAGTCCCATGCTCATTTTCCTTTACCCTCTGTACCTCTTCTGTGGCATTTTCAGTTAGAGGTGCTTTTCAAAGTTGAGTTAGAATTCTGTGTTACCGAAGACCTCTTCTGCTCAACTCTCCTCTTAGATTAAGTTAAGTTTGGCTGGTCGTATTTTGGTAACGCTATAGCTTCTTTTTTGCTATTTTCATGACAGATATATATGAGTCACCTGTTATAAAGTTTAACTGGTTTTTGTTTTGTTACGGTAATAATGTAGCTTCTGTTGTGCCATTACGACAGATTTATCTGCCAGCTGAGATTACGTTTAACTGGGTTTTTCGTAATCCAGTAACTTTTGTTATGCCATAATGACATATTTATCAGTCATCTGATTTATCAGGGTTAACTGGTTTTGGTTTTGGTAATCCTGTAGATTTTGTTATGCCATAATGACATATTTATCAGTCATCTGATTTATCAAGGTTAACTGGTTTTGGTTTTGGTAATCCTGTAGCTTTTGTTTTGCCATAATTGACAGATTTATCAGTCATCTGATTTATCAGGGTTAACTGGTTCTAGTTTTGGTAATCCTGTAGATTTTGTTATGCCGTAATGACAGATTTATCAGTCATCTGATTTATCAGGGTTAACTGGTTCTGGTTTTGGTTATCCTGTAGCTTTTGTTATCCCATAATGACAGATTTATCAGTCGTCTGATATTAAGTTTAATTGGTTTTTATTTTTTTTTACCCTGTAGCTTCTGTCGTGCTATTATGACAGTTGTAGGCCCTATCTGTGAGATATTATGTGTAACTGGTTTTTGTTTTGGTAATCCGGTAGCTTCTGTTGTGTCATTATCATGGCAGTTATATCGGTTAACAGTGCAAGGGATATGTTCACTCTTTGCTTTTAGATTTAGCAAATTGTACTTTATAAAGCACCAGCGTCATATGTAGAACTGATCAGTTCTAGAGCATTAATGACTTGTACACTTACTTAAGATGCTCTATATTAAGCGTTCTCATATATACACATACCGGTAGATACATACATACAGAGATCCTGAGTGGCCGAGTGGGTTGGTAGCCCGCTCTCCACGCCGGCGGCCCGGGTTCGATTCCGGGTCGGTCGGTTTATCAGAGATTAATTTCTCGGATCTTTACTGCGGGTGGCTCGGTCGCAATATAAACGTGGAGTACGAGGTTGCTTTCTGCCTCCGACACCAATCATCTTCGATATGAAAAAGTGTCGTTAAGCCGAATTACAACAACATACATGTACACCATCAATGACTTGTATAGTACCGGTGACTTCTGAAGTAGTTTTTGCTTACATTTATCCTTCTCATTGTCTGGTCTTGCATGTCGCAGTCTCCGTTCTCTGGTGACTTACTATTTGGGTCATGCAGGTTTTCATCTCCCCCAAGGCCACCAGGTGGCAGTGGTGTTACCACTTGAATTTGAACCTGTTTCTATGTAGTTTGCTGTTGATGTGTGTAGCGTCTTGGCTCCTTGACTGTTCTTCCCTTTCCAATGAGTCTAATCTCCATCTTCTCTCCATTTCACGCAATCCACTTCCTTCAGTGCTTCTGTATCATTGCTTCGAGTCATCGACTGCTTACGAACTACGGCACTCACATCTCTATTATTATTATTGTTATTGTTATTGTTATTGCTGTTGTTATTGTTATTGTTATTATTACTATTATTATTATTATTATTATTATTATTATTATTATTATTATTATATTTTTTTTTTCCCCGAGGTACATATGATCCCTCAGGATTGCAAAAATTAGGGGGCGCGTTGTTCTGGAATGGCTAATCTTCACAGATGGATTGGTGGGTTAGGAAAGTGCTAGAAAAAGCAACTGCGTTGAAGCGCTGAATAGTCATTGATAAGCGCTGAAAAAGAAAAGTTGTCTCTCTATTGTCTCCAGAAGTTTGGGCAAGTCGGTAGCCGAGAAGGTTGATTAAAGCAAGGCCTTCTTATTATTATTATTATTATTATTATTATTATTATTATTATTATTATTATTGTAAGTCGGAAAACACTTAGGCAAGGTAAATATGAGGCTGATTAATAAGACAACTTTTATTTATATATTTAGAATCAGAATTAGCAAAATTTCGATTATTGGTTAATTAGAATAAGCCATCAAGATAATTAATAAAGTACTAAATTGATTTATAATTAATTAAATACCAATCTCTCGCAGAATGGGTCATAAACGCGAATAACGTCTAACATTATCGCTACTGCCATAGACCGACAACTATTTTTGTGATTCGAAATAGTGCAGAAATAATAGCAACACTGCGGATGAATCAAAAGATCGTTGGTCGCTAATAAAATAAGAACTAACATGAAAAGCAACAAATGACATTGAGGTCAGGTGCCGTTTGTGAATGACTTATAATCAAAGTGCTTTGCGCTGAAAAATGCTGGCAACCGATAGTCAATGCACACTTGTCATATAGGCCTACACAGCATTATGTAGGTCATAGAACTTGTGAATGTCTCTATAGGTTACCTAACCTGATGTGTGACGCAGGTATTTTATACATGAAATGAAAATTGACGCTGTTGAAGAAATCTGTGTACGGTAACTAGTAAGTAAAGTAAACATATTTCTTTTTTTTCCACTTGTAAACGGGACAGCGTAAAACAATTATTATAATACCACGAAGTAATAGTTAGCAATTAAAGAAGTAGATTATAATATGGAGCTTTGAAAACAGGGGCTCTATAGGGACCTATTTGGCCCATGGGCCCCTTAATTCGACACCTTTGGGAAGGCCTTATGACCCCGACACATGACCTTGCAGGATTTCTGGAGACACACTGAGGTTTGAGGGCCAGACGAGAAGCCTCCCACGAGGCTGGCCCAAACATATGGTTTTACAGTTAAGCAACAGCGAGGCGACTTAAAACGAGAATTTAAATCAGAATGAAAACAACGATTATCGTCGATCATAATTTTGAAAAAAATATCCAATTAGAGAAAAATATGTTAACCCTCGGGCTACCAAGGGGGTGGTGGTTACCACCCCCTACGTTTTTATGCATACAAATTTGGTTCATATGGAATATAATTTTTACATTTTAGGTAGCTGTAGCAGATTCATTGGCGCACATTTTGAGGTAAACATCATGGTGGTAGCTAACGCCATTCAAAAGTTATACCTGAGGCACCAGGGTGTGGTGGATACCACCCCTTAGTTTTTCGACTATAGCTTATTGACTATTCTTCCTAGATGATAAACAAATAATTATACCATTCTTTAGAGGGAATGCAGGGCTTCATTAACATACTTATATGTTTGTCTTTTGAAAACCAGAAGTGATCAAAATAAATAATAATACGCGTAATATGCATCCCGGAGATGCGGTGCCTCAGCTCCCCCACCCGGACCCTGAGGCTGTAAATTTTTCACCAGCATACCTGGAGGTTATATAGCTTAAACTGGGGTAAACCGGCCTTAGGGGCTAGGGATTAATACTGTAATATGCATAGGCTGGGATTCAGGGCTGAGGGTTTGGCACCAGCTGCCTGAGGGAGCCAGCCATCGGCCGGCTGGCTGACCTGTGGGTGAGAGAAGAGGTGATTGGCCATTGGGGAGAGCCCACGCGCAGGCAGGCCGATGGAAAGAGACACTCGGTAATTGTGTGGCTGGCCTGGAGAAGAGTGTTGGTCTCTGGTGAAAGAAGAGCGCGAGACGGCTGTGTGAAGAAGACAAAGAAGTAGGCGAAGATTCTGGCCAGGGTCTAGATCAAGGGTGAGGAAATATATTAGACTATAAGAATTTGTATAGTAATATCTGAGGTGGTATTGGTATTACGGTCCACTTTGTTGGACCTGGGGTCTAGACTTAAAGGCCCCAGAGTTGTTCGAAGTGGCCAGAATGTTTCTTGTGCCTCAGTCAGATTATTGTTAGAACTTTGTGTGACATTGACTATTGTTTGTTAGAACTTTGTGTGGCATTGATTGTTTTGGGAAAGTATCAATAAGAGTGTAGATATTTCAATACAAGATAATATTTTTTATTTTCTTTAGTTCTTTCTACTTATATATCTAGGCTGTCAAATGTTCCTCCATTCCAGCCGAGGTGCTTTCCCTATTAAGCCACGTGGTGGTTATGCATAGCCGGGGCCTGAACTCCCTTGGCTTGAACCCGGACCCTGTTTGACCATGATGCCCGGATGCCATCGGCAGGTCGGCAAGGAAACTCAGGCCTGCATTCGACCCATGAGACTGACCCTGGTTATCCAGGTCACGAATGGAAAGTGGGAAGTTCTTCACACTACATTCGGACGACGCATTCTGCAACCCCTATGTTATTTTATCCCTCACCAAAGTAAATCAGTAACAGTACTACCAGTGATAGGCACCTGACTTTGTGTCTGTGATAAAGTTTTTAGTCTATAAAGGAAACTATTTCTAACATTGTAGGACAATAGTGCGACCGTCGTTTTCAAAGGCGTTTGACCTTTATTGTCAAGCATTAATACCTCAATATCTATGAGGCACAAATAGAAGCGCTCAGTCCAGGGTCGGTTCGTAAGGTTTGTGGCAGTCCAACAGAGTCATAGTGAACATAGTATGACCATCGGATGACCCTGTAGTTTTAGGGCTCTTGAACTGTTGCCGTTTACTTTTGGTTTCGTTGTCACTACAGGCGTTTGAATGGTGGTCGTGGTGTCTATTTCATGATATCATACGATTACCGGATGACCTTCTAGCTCAACTTTTTTTATAATGATAATGGCTCAACTTTGGTTTCTCAGGAACTGTAGTCGATAGAATATGTATCTGTTTTGAGGAAGAAATACAGCACCTTCACAAATTGTGATTAGTTATTATGCGCTGCTGTTAAAAAAAGACAGGTACAGCAAACGTTCTACGACAGTTCGATTTACCTTGAATATCCAGGTAATGATTATAAGAGGGATCGGGAGGAGAGGGGGGTTTCAGCCTCTGTGGCCACCCCGGTAGTGACCAGAGTACATAGCACGAAGGAACTGGGGGTTATGCTCTCTGAGATGCACAGTGTCCAAAAATGCTGCCGGGCTAGGCAATCCATGTATGCCCTCAGCATACTTACTGGATTACTGCTCATGATCTATCTGTCCCTGTGCTTTACGCGTGGTGAGGGCGATAACGGTGGCACGATTGTTGTATGATGCTCCAGCATGGTGGGGCGTTGCCGGCCAAATGGAGAAGGGAATGCTCCAGTCTGTAATGAACAGATTAATCCAAGTGATAACCCAGCCTTTGAACAGCTACGCCTTAAAGCCGACACCTGCCTCTTTTTGGCGGTTCTGGCCATGTTCTCCATAGGTTTCTCCCTCCAAAACAGCCATTGGCCTATTCCCTTCAACACTGGTCACATGATCCTGTTTTACCATTAGCTTACCGTGATGAAAACAATCTTCCTTAAATAGAACCTGGATTAATGGAAAATAATTCTCGATTAAATAACAGTTGTATTTTTCAAGGTAAGTGAGAAATAAAAGTTCTTGAAACTCACTTCCGTCCTTTGTGAAATCACCAGCGAATAAAGTAATACTTGTGGGAACAAGTAATTTCGGCGTAGATGGCATTCTGTCATTGAAAAATTCTTTGAAGATCGTGATTAGTTTTTGAAGTAGGATGCCCGATTCATACAAACTTTGCAAACTTTTTTGTCCAGTTTTTGACTGACACCAAAACCAGATAACAATTCCATTTGCCTCCTGATGACAATAAGGAGCGATGACAACGTCATCAACTGGAATTTCTGATGTTGCATTTTGACTGATAGAAAGTGACAATCCTTGCCAAAAATGTTGGTTCAGTTTCTCGATTACCACGGCTTCCCTTTCTTTCAACGTCTCCACGTTCTTCGTGTTCAATTTAGCGAATATACTGAATGCTTGTTGCGCATTCACTGCATGTGTCGATATCTTAGACTTAAAGAGAACTGAAAGTAAAATAATATGCAAATCAGGCAATTGCAACATATTATGTCTATTTCGCTGGCTATAGGCTTACAGGAAAAATATGAAACCTGATATTTACCTGATATTTCGTTGACCTCCATCTTTGGGTTCTGGGGCGACTAGATCGAGTTCTGCGCTCAGCTGCTCGGCTTATTGGGCGAATTTCCAAATTTGGCTATGTCTCTGCCTATATAGGCTATGCGCGATGTGTTACACTGTCTGCCTGCGGCCAAACGGATCTCATACCGGATTGCTTCTTTGGTTTCACGCAGCATCCTTGGCTGTGCTCCATGTTACCTGCGCAACCTCTGCCGCCCAGTGTCCGACGTTGTAGCGCGTCGGGCGCTTCGCTCCGCGTCGACGGGGCAACTCCTAGTTCCGCGTGCTCGCTTGCTAGGCAGCGACGAGCTTTATCGGTTGCAGGCCCCTCCGTCTGGAATGACCTGCCATCAGAGCTGCGATTGCTACCTTTGACCAATCAAACTGGGTTTTATAAATCACTCAAGTCTTTTTTCTGTTGCCGTGGCGGGGCTTGGAGCGCTCCTGAGTATAGATTTCTTGAAGGGGCGCTATATAAATCTCCAGAATGAATGAATGAATGAATGAATGAATTTACAAAAACACTTTCTGTCAATTAATGGCAGATAGTTTAACATAACACAAATGTTTGTTTGCAGATAAAAAAAAAACTTATGCATATGGGACTGCATACAACATAAATTATCAAAGGTAACAATTCAAACAATAAAACTCTGGCAAAGGCAGAAAAAGTTAAACAAAAAGTTTCTTATTATCTAGCCTCCATTGGTGCAACCTATGTATGGCTCATTTCCCTTTCGTGATTGCTTGATATTTTATAGTATAATAAGATATTATGAAGTATCATTTTTCTAATTTTAATAAATACAAGACTGGAAGTCGCATCAGCCATAATGATTACCTCCTCCTTTTACCAAAATGTCGGCTACGAAATTCTGTTCAGCTTGGCGAAAGCTTTCGAGAACCTTCTGCCCTTTGTCATGCTTGAACGAAATCGTTCTCATCCACTGTAGAAGTGCATCGTTCTGGTGGAAGTTACCAGTCTGATTCATCAAGTGATATCGTTCCCTATCTGTGATACAATTGTTCACGTGCAGAAGATCAATTAAACGACTTGACTTTATATTCTCCACCAAGAACTGATGATTGTTTCTAATTACACGGCTTTCTGTGCAATACAAGAGAAAAGAAGATAAACTCATTTCACTTAGGCAAGAGAAATTAATGTTATGACGAGGAGATAGATAATGGATAAGTCTCGTGTGACATGTTGAGTATATATATCATTTATTAGGTGACATTTTTGACTGTAGTATAACGCCAGATTTTCCTATGATTAATTATTTTAGTCAAGACTGAATTAAAACGCACATAGTCTACATAAAAGGCAGAGAGAGAATTCTACCTTTAGCAAGTAAGGGAATATATCTGTTTTCAGGCTTGCGATTGAGCTGTTCTAGCTGCGCTGATGCATTACTGAGTTTTTCCTCTAACTCTTGTTTTTGATGTTTCACAATTTCCAGTTCTTCTTGTAACTTCATTATTCGATCATTCTCCGGTGATTTTTCTTCCACTGCGTCTGTTTGAGGTTCACTTAATTCTAACTTTTCTTCTTCAGCCAACTCTAAACTTCTTTTTTTCTCTTTTAGTTGCATCCCGAGATCCAGATTATTTTTCTGCATGCGAAGCGCCTCAGTGTTGCTTTCTTCGAAAGTTTCATATTCGGTTGATTCTAAACAGATATTAATGTTTCCCTGCATTTCATGTCTCTCTTGTTGGAAGAATTGTTTATCGAATTCCGTTTTTTTCAATCTGTCTTCCAATTCCATGATAACAGTGTTGTTAAGGATTTTCTCCTCCTCAAATCGTGTGCACTTTGCTTTTTCAATGTGAATGTCTGACTTCAATTTATTTACCTCCTCTTCTAATTGCATTCGTTCCTTCTTGCTTTGCAATCTTTTGCTAGTTAATTCTTGTTGCAGGGAATGCAGTTGTGTTTGGAAAACTTCATTTAACATGGCAGCAACCGAGTATTGTCTGGCGTTTTTCCGCAACTGTTCCAGTTCCATGTTTGATTCGACATTTCTTGCGTCAATTTCGTTGCTCATCTGATGATATTCTTTAAAAAATATGACTTTATTGTTAATCATAGCTGGAATGTGCATGCACTCAGTTGCTGTTTGTTGCATTGACAATCATTATTATATAAAGACACATTATCTGATCAAAATACCTTACAAGTAAAAAACAACACTACAATATCCAAGAGTTTTACCTATTCTAATTTAAGAATAAGTTGACAATGCTAGTAGAATTATGAACATATCCAGCACAAAAGTAGGTAAACTTAAGCAATTCTTTCTAAAAAATATAGCAAGCAGTTTGTCGATTAACCTTTCATTTCCCATCCCGTGCCAACAGTCTAGTTAAACAATATAGCCTACTGTAAATAAATCTAGTTTGGGATGTATTTAAAAGTTCATGTAAATCGATATTACCTTGAAGCAAAGTACTAAAACACATCTTCAAATTATCCTCTGGTGTTTCGAAATAAAGCAGGGAAACATATGCCACTTTCTTCACTGCGATATCTCTGTGCAGACGCGCTTCAAGTCCTTTTAGCTTCGCTTTAAATTTAACCCCTTCAGTCTAAAACATCAGATAGATTGGAAGTATAAATAGGTATCAAATGGCAACAAAAACCACTATTATTGCTGAAAATTTATTAATCTGTTCATTGTGATTTAAAGTCATGGTGAAATCATATGCATTGGGATACATAGTAAACTGGGAAAAGATACATTCTGAAATCATAAGGTATCCGAGTTAACTGATTTTTTAAAGAGAGTGATCTTGATCTACAATCTAAGAACAGTGATATCAAAAAGGTGTCTACATACCCTGCAAAAACTAACTGCTTTCTCTGTAGTTTTGTCAACAGTGTGCATCAACTTTACACAAGGTTGGGTTGAGGTTGACTGAGTGTCTGGCATTGGTGGTTGCATGGGTTTCGACAAACAACGTGATGTAGTAAGTTTCTGCCCAGGTTTAGGAAGCGTTTTCGGCGGAATTACAGGCTTTGAGAAAAAACGAGGAAGTGGTTTCTGTCTATATTTAAGAGTTTCGTTTGGTAGCAGCTTATGGTTTATTTTTGTTGATGTTGAATCTGCATCTGGGACTATTACGGGGTCAACAGGTGAATCTGTTAAGTCAATCAATAAGAAAATGAGTCAAATAGGTATGTGTTGGAATTAAAATACATTTAAGGGCAATTCATTAATTCACAATCGGTTGTATTTATACAAATGCTTTCTAAAATATGAAATAGAAACAAAATTTAATCCAAAATCTGATGAAAGATGTATTACATAGCCAAACATTTATGAAGCATTATTACAGACACCGGAATATCTTAATGCCAGACCATTGCAAAAATACAAACAGGAATCTCTGCCCTGATCGGACCTTCATTCTGGAATAGGCTTCCATGAAAATTTGCGACACGATCTTTTCCTTTCTGTGCATTTTGCAAATGGTTGAAAACCATTCTGTTCGTTTTTGATCTTGTAGGAGAGCCTCTAGACTTACCCTGCTTTCGAACGTCGTGACTTCTCAGTGGCGGCGGCGCGGATCTGGAATGCTCTTCCACCCTCTTTTCGTGACATTAATGCTGCATGTAACTATACGGTTTTCTCTTAAAGACGCACTTTTTCAGCAGTTTGATGGCCACGTGTTGAGCGCTTTTGAGATATTCTTTAGTGGCGCTTTGCAAATATCGTATTACATAACATTATAAATATGCACTTACAATTGCAAGTTATTGGTTTACTTCGCTGATCAATGTTTCCTACCATGATTTGTTGCTCAAAACTTGAATCCAGTGCTAAATAATTCGAAACTTTTTGACTCATTAGTTAGCAACTTTCTAAACAACCGGTAATATGAAACACAATAAAATTACCATTTTGACCTTAAAATTACCTTGAATAGTTTAACATTTAGTTTGATTGTTTCTTGCAACAGGTAGCCCTTCTCAAGTCGAGAAACATCAGAAAGAATTAGCCAATTTCAACAATTAGAGATCTGTCCATTTGTCGTGATTTTTTGTCCGATTTCATTTTTCCGACCTTGAAAGTACCCTGAATTACCTAGAATTTAGTTTTGATATTTTTCGCAGATTTAGCTCTCTTCGAGATAAACAAATCAAATCGGACTCTTCGTTCATATTTTGGGATTAAAAAAAGAGTAAATCGACAATAGACCCAATTTCCCAGCATGAGCGCCTACTGTCCTGGTAGTTTAAGGGGTCTATGACTCCAACATAATTAACTGTAATATATCTTAACTGCAGAATGAAACATATCACAGTTACACCTTCTGGTTTGCTGAGTTTCTTTGCCAGATGGCTTTGACCCGAGGCTTCTAATGCCTTTAGAAATTTCTCAAATTCTTTCCGAGATTTCCTGCTGAGCAGCAAAAGCAGTGACACGTTCTTCTGGTAGGCATTGTTAATACAGAAAATATCTTCTTTCTCGCAAAGTGTCAACACTTTTTGTTGATACAACAAAGAAATCAGACCATCTTCTGTTTCCAATTTCTCTGACAAGTACGTGAAATTCCGACGAATCAAATCTTTGTGTTCTTCTATAGTTGATTCGTCATATGCTAGAATTAATTTAATATTCAATTAACTACGCCAAGTAGAACATCAAGATTAGAGAATTGGACAATACTACTTGATTCTGATTCTGGAAAAAGGTATAATTCACATACTTGAAATATACAGTGCTATCAGTTATACAGTGGCAACTTGTGTCAGAATAAACGAATATTATTATTATTATCACTCAGTTACTTTGTGATTTAGTTTTTACTTCTGCATAATACTAATCGCCCACCAAAAAACAAATGTGTATTGGCTAGTCCTATATTCTTTATCAACAAGCGTATGCAGATATTCATACACAGAAGTAATATGCTTATAGGTGTATCATTTAACAATAGAAATAGACGTGTTACACTGTTATTGTAAGTAAGTGGGTAAGTAAGTAAGTATTTCCTTTATTGAGAAGCACTAGCAAACGCACAGCACTGTACATAGAAAGATTAATACATTCAAACAAATAAACAAAAATTTATATATCCAACCAAAGAATTGAATGATAGGCTTTATTGTACAGAGGAAGAAGAGCTAGAGCTAGTCATAAAGGAAAATGAAGGGTTTAAATAGCCAGATTTAGGGAAAACATATCGTTTATTTGTATAGCATCCGGGCAAGGAAGCATTTCTGAGACACGTTGTCAAACATGGGAAGCTCACGGTTATGGGACCGTGGCCGCAGGGAGTAGCGCGATTGCTTGATTGGCGGTAACAATTTATGCAATACATGCCAAGGATTATGCAGAATACAGGCAAAGAGTCTAGTATCCGCATTGCTGCAGAGAGTCTCAAATGAGGGAGAAGATGGAGTAAGTACCCCTGGCGTACCAACCTTCGTATAGAGTTCAATTAGATGCGTAGGGAGGACTTTTTATGAATGTCTTAATTAATAGCTTATTTAGGTCTGTATACATCATACTTACTGTCATCATCGGAAACGAGCATCTGATAAAGATGCAGTTGGTTATTATCTTTAACAAGAGACAGGAAACACTCATAGACATCTCTTGGTTTCCTGGCTATGATGCTTAGCAGCTTCTCATTGGCTTGGATTGGAGTTGATTGCAAATGCTTGATTTGATGTAACTCTTCTAACGACAGTTTCTGTTCCTGATACATCATTGATATGATGTCATCCAGACATGAAAGATTGCTAACCAGTTGGTTGTATTTTACTTGAATTCTCTGACCATGTTCTTCCACAGTAAATACACAAAATATAGCAACTATATTTTACAACGACCATGCCTAGACATGCCTAAATATCCGATCAAATCATGCATTCTACAATGAAATTTGTAATTTTCATACATTAGTTTATGCTTAATTGTTGATTCTCGAGAAAGCGGCACATTGGGTAATTATGAAGAAAACAATTTTTTCTATCAACATTTATTGCAAGTTATTTTTTAGTCGTTTAAAAAGATAAATTTAACTAATGTGAAAGAAATCCGTTATTATGTGTTATCGTGAGTTAATTATATTTCAGATATTATACAGTATTGACTCCTGTTTCGTCATTACCATCTCCTTTTTGCTTAATAACACAGACCTGAAAGATTCCTCTGGTACTTGGATTTATGGCAATTTATAAACTAGACGATACCAGCAATAATATGGAATGCAATAGGTCTTTCCTTCACAGAATATATTTATCTGGCTTTGACAAATTAAGGCAATAATTGTCGAAATTTAAGAAACCGTTACACTAGTTTCAGCTACATACAAATCTGTGCAGCATTAACTAGCCTACAACTGTGTGCTGTATGCATTAGATGCAACTTGGAAAACATTTTCGTAATTGCTAGTAAATTCCAATTAGGTCTAATTCCAATTTATTTGTATATCTTATAATTCACACTTTGGGATGGTTATGAATTTTGGGGATGGTATTGACTTTTGGGGATTGTAATGACATGTGTGAAAGACGGTAATGACTGTTGGTGGATGGTAATGACATTTTGAGAATGGCAATGAAATAAGTCAAGAAACGTGGCATGTAGGCCTATGTGTTAAGGTTGCGAGATTTAATGGATTTTATAGTTGAGTGTGGTTCCTGTTACACCTCAATCAATTTCGTTTATTCACAACACCAAGCTGACAGGTCGCAACTTGTAACAGTTAACAGATAGGAAAAATTGTCTAAGCTCTGACAGTTAGTTATTATTAAATGGATCGAGATAGCAAATATTATCTGTGCTCTAACAGTTAGTTACTAAAGAAGAATTACGGTAGTGGCAGTGTTTGTTAGGGCAACGAACGAGGTAACCAATATGGTATAGATCGGAGATAATGTATTTAGTAGATGTTTTTAAATATTACACGAGATATGAAATTGCGATCGTCCTTGGTTGGGAGGAGGAAACCGTGTGGCCTCGGTCTTAGCTCATAGCGGAGGTGGGGACGGCTTGGTGGAAAGAGTCCACCCAGAACATGGCTTTCATTTGCGTTAATAGCCGCGAATAGTCGGCCATCAGCTGAATCTGCCAGCTCCGCAGCGGTGGGAGCGTCAGGGCCAATGAGGCCTCTGCGCTTCATCCTGGCTATCTGCTGTTCTATTCTTCCTCTGTCTTCGGCGGTTGCATAGCCCCACCATGCCGGGGAGGCATACATGAGTTGTGCTATGGTTGTCATCTTGGCAACCACATGCAATGACGGTGGGCAAAGGCCATGCGATCGTAAGACACCCAGGGCATACATGGACGACGAAGATGCTGATAGTATTGAGTCCACGTGGGAGGTCATTCTTAGGTCAGAGCGGAAGGTAATTCCCAAGACCTTGATTGCATCTACTCTCTCGGCTTCGGGAATGACCTGGGGGACGAAGATGCCCTTACGACCCCTCCTCATAATTACCATCTCTCGTGTCTTTGATTTGTTGAGACGGAGATTGTTCATTTGCATTGACTCACTAGTGGTCTATACGATTCGCCTGCGTGATTTCCCTCCCTACTTTATGACTCGCCTGCGTGGCGCCTACCTGGATTCGCCTCCTCCACATCCCTGAACCAAAAAGAGACTATATAAGGACACGATAATAAAAGACAACAACGGACGCCAATCATCGTCGATATAAATAAACGATATTAAGGGAAAAGACAAAAACAGAAGGGAGAGAGAGCGCGAGAATTCGGTCTTTGCGAGATACGTCGCCCACGTTGAGTGAAGTCTTCGAGAACTCGTTGCCACGAGGATGAGAACTTAATTGTCTGCCGCCAGTAAATTGCCGATCCAGTGCCGGTGTCCCGTGGCAAAGTCTCCTTTCCAAAAGTCTCCCCGGAGACTCTATTTCGAAACATATTTTCCTCCGGCAGATCTTTTTCAGAATAAATTATTAGCCCCCCGGAAACTGTATTCTGAAACAAAGTCACCGGGGAAGACTATATTTCACCCCCCGTTGATAAAACTCTGTCCGGGAAGACTTTATTTCAACGCCACAGTCATATCATATTTATGAAATTTTCTCAACTTTAGAATAGTCTGCCGGATACTGTTTTTGGTATTGTAATAAAATACATCATATAAGCCCATGCAGAAACAAACTCGAGCTACGAATAATATATGTCGTTCTGCACTTCATAGTCAACCAATCAACTTTCTTCTAGCTTTTTTTATTTAAGACAAAGTGAACCAAGTTTCACATCGGGCGACTTTGTTACATTCAGAGGTGTGTCGTTTCAATGATGCAAATAGGCCTACATCATTTTGTAATCGTAATCGTAATCGAGCATTTATATAGCGACGCTAAAAAACTGAGGCGCTCCCGAAGGGAGGAACGACTGGGCAGAGAAGATACTGGGGTACAAAAGCCCTAAGATAGTGAGGACCAGAGCCAGCAAGACAGCTTCGCATGAGGGAACAGACCTTGAATTGGATGCGCTGGCGGATGGGGAGCCAGTGAATGGAGTCACGGATAAAATAGGAGATATGGTCAAACTTTGCAATGCCCCCTCTGGGGCAGGCGACAGCGTTTAGAGTGGACTGAAGTTTAGATGTATTTGTAGACGGGACACCGGCAGTGGATCGGCAATGTACACCGCATTCCCATAATCAATCCTAGAATAGATCAATGCATGGACCAAAGTCGTGATAGCGTGCAGTGGTAGTGATTGGCGGATGGCACGGAGTTGGGGTAGGGTAGTAGCAGCGGGAACGAGAGACACTATTGACGTGATCAGACATAGAGAGGACAGGATCAAGAATGAATCCCAGATCACTGACAGAGGAAGAGAAGTGCATAATTATTTGGAAACTGAAGACGATGGGAGTCAGCATTAATATTGTTAAGCTGGGCAAGACTACCGAGCCATATGTACTGAGTCTTGTCTTGGTTAAGACGGAAGCGATTTGAGGATAACCATCGGTCAAGAGCAGCTGAAACCTCTAGAATACGCTCAACCATAACAGCAGCTGTCTCTGCATATCCATGAAGGTAAGCCTGTGTGTCATCAGCATAATGGTGGGATAGGAGACCCAGTGGACCAAGGACCCCAGCCAGATCCGAAGTGTACAGGACAAACAGAAGGAGAGCAAGAACCGAGCCATGAGGTCAGTCGTAAGAGAGGGGGACCCAAGCAGAGTTGGGTTGGTAAGATACTGCTTCAAAGTTGTGATGTCGAATGGTTCTCTGTACCTGAATTTTAAGAAATAGTGAATCAGTTTTGTGATAAAGTTAACCAGATCAAACTACATTGTATAAACGTGAACCAAATGCAAACACAGTCTATAATATAGGCTACACAAATCATTGCAGATTGTACACATTTGCACTGATTTTAATAAGGGATAACCTAAGCTGAATTAAAAAGTTGAGATTTGAAAACATTGGGTTTCTGGGGCTAATGGATAATCATTGTGGACATCGTGGAGATTTCCGAGTATTCAAGGTCCACCTCGAGTGGAAAGCCTTCTAGGGATTCGTTCGGTGTTGTCAGAACTTCGTTTAGAAATTCTCACCATGTAAATCACCGACTGGCAACATTTGTTGCATAGCCCATCCGTACAGGTTATTCGCGTCTAGATACATAATCCAGTTGTTTGGCTTCGTACTATCGTGATCAGGGCATTGTGGATTGTTAGCTTTTGCAAATCTCTTGGATACCATCGATATCCTCGTTGAAGACCTCTTTCAAAGAATAAATGCATGTCGATATCGGTCAAACGTTCGAGTTTAACTTGTGTCTTTTTCAACAATGCATCACAAGCCATTCCAGGTAGACTGAAATAGTACATGCATGCTGGGTCTAGCAGATAATGCTCTGAAAGTCTCGAAGACATCAGCTAGTAGAAGCACATCAGTTCGGAGATACAGGTCGTGGTAATCTCCCATATTTTTACAGTCGAACTCTGTCCATACTCGTAGGGCATGTTGGTAATCCACGTCTGAAATGTCTCCTCTCGTCAACTTGCTGTAGAATGCCTCTTTAGGTGGAAGCTGGCATTCTTCGAAGCGATTGTAGCCATCTATATATTCGTATGGATAAACGCCTTTGCGCCTCAATAAATCCAACTTTTTACTATGAGTCGCTGTGACTTTCAGATCATCTAGTGAGAGATTGCTCGACAACTTATCTAGCGAACTGTTTAGAAACTGGAGGCTGTTGAATAGACCGGTCTATGTCGGCCATAGACCGACCCGTTCTAGATCTGTCAAAATATCTCATGTACAACTTCTGGTACAACGATGTCAAAGTAGTCCAGGCAATATACAGTTAGACATGGGCAAAATTGCTTCAGAAGCTTTTTCACGGTTTTCTGCTCAGTTTTCATTGCTGAATAACATAATATCCAAAATCCCCCAAAATCCGACCACGGGATCACCCCCAAAAATGCATTTTATCCAAGATGGCGGCCAATAATGGCGCCAACACAGAAAACAGTATATATAAGGTCATAGGTAAGCTGCAATAACAAACGAAGTGTCAAATTTAATATTATCAAGGTAAAGGACTCGATTTATCATAGTGGCAATAGTGTCGGAATGTTACTATCCAAGATGGCGGCCAATATGGCCGCCAAAACAGATACAAATGTATATTTCTTGAAAACTATTTGTAGCCCTCATAACAGCAGAAGCACATCCTTTAAAGCTTTGATTTTGACGATCTTTTCATGATTTCTTAGATTATAGCATTCCCGCACAGTAGCCACTTCATTTGTTATTATGGATTACCTATTCATTCATTTATTTAAGGAATTTGATTTTGCGCCCCATCAAGAGAGCTACTCAGAGGCGATCCCAGCCCAGCTGCGGCACTAATAATTTAGCAACTTATTAAATGCAATCGCACTACCGCTAGGCAGTAGACGAATCTCTAATGGGAGACCATTCCAAATGGAAGGTCCAAATATTGAGAAGGCACGGTGCTCCCTAATTGAGGAGCGAGCATGATGGACTAGAGTTCTCCCCAGCAGAAGATCGTATGACTCGACGGCCAGCTGTATCCCAGAGCGGACTACAAAGATCACGCAGGTAGGCCGACGCACATCCAAGTATGCACCGCCAGACAACCCTGTTACAGATGCGTTGTGGGACAGAGAGCCAGCACAATACATCCCACATATAATACAGAAACAGGAGCATGTTTGGGAAAGCCCCTGTAAGACGAGCAGCTGAACGGAGGAACCGGTTAAGGCGCCCAATTAGTCCAAGTGGCTCCGCTGCAGACCCACCAGGATCAAACTTCAGTAATCCAATATGCTAGTAACAAAAGCATGGATAAGGATAACAGCAGAGTCATGGGATAGGGATCGAGAAGTACCCCGCAAATGACCTAGCTGATAATAGCAGCTACACTCTTAAATTTGCAAAGTTATATCAGCCGAATCCGCAGGCAACACAACTAAGATTCATAGCTAAAAATTAGCTTCCTAAGCCTTGAGCTGATCCACGTAATTTTGCGTAGTTATCAGAATGTACGTGATTTGCCTTAAATATCAAGCTGATTCTCCTATGCACGCTGTAGGTGGGTCACCTACGCATGCTTAGTTGGATCTCGTAATTAGCGTTGTGGCGAGGACTCTGGCTGCCTATGTAGGGTAACTATGCAAGCGTAGTTGGCTTTTCATTATGCTTTGTTGCTTCTATGGTCGCCTGGAGGAGGGATGTCGTTGTTGTTGTTGTTGCGTGTGCTGTTGTTGTTGTAGTTGTTGTGACTGCTGGTGTGGTGGTTGCCGTTCCAGTTATTGTGTGGTTGTAGTTGTGGTGGAAGTAGCAGTAGTTGTTGTTGTTGCGTTGGTCACCCGTGGCCCCAAGATCGAAGCAACTGCTCCTGTTGGCACTTCTCGATCTTGAGCTGTAGTCGTTGTTGCGTTGATGATTCGCTGATGGGCCATTGTTGAGTTGGAGGCGACGTGGAATGTGGCCTCCATTGTTGTAGTCGTTGTTGTAGTTGCTTTGGTGAGAGTTGTTGTAGAATCGCTGTCGTCGTTGGCTGTTAAAGGCTAGATTCGCATCCATAGACCTAACTGTAGACTATTCCAAGCGTTGCTGATGTTAGACGTAAGGGATATGTATAATTCAGAAAAGGCTCTGGTTTTGAAATAAACTAGAGACTTTTCAAATGTAATTGTCGAGCATTCAACCTTTCATCTACTCGATTGCGTCTGGAATTATTATGTCCAACCGTCTAACAACGCTATGTGATAGAGTTCACTATTACAATTACATAGTGCATATAAATATATCCAATCTTACGCCTACATCAGCGTTATATGCATGAGTTCAACAAGCACATTCTATCTAAATATACGTCCTTATATATACATCACACAGTGGTCATCCTCTACAGATTGCCAGATGTTTAAGTGATTAGGAAGTTAATTGCCTCCTGGACGGTCGATCGGGGTTTGAAAATCGTGCAGCCTATTCCTTGATAGCCAATAGCCAATCAACGGTGTTCAAATCCCATGCAGATAACTGATGTCTGGCTATGTGGCGTTGTTAATGCAGCAAAGCATCTTTGGTGGGGCTTCATGGCTGTCGATGAATGCTGCTAGCCAACTAACTTGCATAGCTGATATATGTATACCCAAGTTGCGATGCTATTTCAACTAAGGGTCATAGCCTGTATAAGTATTTGGATAAGGTATAAGGACAAACGCTTTGTGAAGATACGTAAGCGAAAAGTCATTTTGAGTATGCCAAGCAACTATGCATCTTTAGCAGAATTACAAAAGCGCAAGTTACCTCTTTCAGCTAAAGTTTGCTGACTAAACTAAATTTTCTCTTGCAATAGCAATTTTGCATAGTTCCATGAAGTTTATCATAATAACTAAGAAAAGCATAGCTGAAAAAAAATTCTGCAATTTTAAGAGTGTACGGGTGACCTGATATATATATATATATATATATATATATATATGTGCTGAGAAAAATTAAGTTCTTAATCCAGAGTTACCCTTAAGTACCTGACCGAATCCACGAAGGGGACATGCGAAAATGTTTCCGCCACTGTAGGCACTGGTCAATGCTCGCCTGCCGGCTACCACCACCCAACCAAATGAATTTGAGTCTTATATAGAGGTGTTTAGAAGCAGGCGATTGGATGTTAACCAAGTGGAAAGGGCATCCATAGCTTGGCACATCTGCTGAACGGCAATCCACCACGCAATCTGGGCAGTAACGGATGTAGGTCTGCACATCATCATCATAAAGCTGGTGCAGAAGCCCACATGACGCCAGCAAGACCCTAATACCAGGCGTTTAGATAACAAAACATTGCACCTGTGGAACACCAAAAGGGACAAGAACCCAGCTGGACCCAGAGGAGACAAAGACTATACAATTAGTTCGCTCCGACAGGAAGAAGAGAAGCCACTCTAGCAGTTTGTCTGTCAGCCCAAAAGAAGCAGAAACGCGTTGAGAGAGTATATGATGGTCAAGAGAGTCAAAGCTGAGCTGACTGACATCGAAGATGGTCAAGAGAGAGAGAGAGAGAGAGAGAGAGAGAGAGAGAGAGACAGAGAGAGATACAGAGAGAGAGGGAGAGAGACAGACAGACAGACAGACAGAGACAGAGACAGAGACAGAGACAGAGACAGAGAGACAGAGAGACAGAGATAGAGACAGCGACAGAGAGAAAAGAGAGAGAGCGCGATCTGTCCGAATTACATGGCGCCATAGAGTTCAGACAGGAGGCGGTATATAGTAGAGTCTCCATAGAGTGATTCTTCATAAATCCAGACTACTTGGAGGCAGCAAACCATTTATATATATATATATATATATATATATATAGTGAAGAGGACAGAATTATAGTAATTCAATATTTACGCCAGAATCAAAATTACATTGCAAAACGTTTTCTTAGGGAATTTCCTGATAAAACATGGACACTTAGTGGACTAAGCGAACTTCTGCGTAAGATTGATAGAACTGGTTCGTGCAAGCGTCAAGCGGGCAGCGGTAGACCTCGTACTGCGAGAAGTAACGAAAACATCCAACAGGTGCAAGATCTTGCGTTGAGTCAAGAAGACAGGCCACAAACTCATCTTTCACAAAGAGAAATAGCACGAGAAGTAGGCATTTCTCAAACTTCGGTAAATGAAATTCTGAAGATTGATCTTCATTTAAAATGTTTTAAGAAGCGTAGAGCGACAGAACTAACGGAGGTCAACAAACAGGCACGGCTTGATCGATCAAGGCAGTTGCTGATGCAGTGATGCGCTATCCAGCAAATTTGGTACATTTCATTTGGTTCACCGACGAAAAACTGTTCACTGTTGCCTCACCTTCGAATAGACAAAATGATCGCCTTTATGCTGCTGTTGGAACACTGAAGAAAAACATTCCTGGAAATCGTATGCTCCGAACACGTTCGACATTCAGCAAATCAATAATGGTTTCGGTTGGTGTGTCTTCGCTTGGCAGAACAGCGATACACTTCGTGGAACCTGGGGTTAAAATTAACGGTGCATATTACCGTGATGTTTTGTTGATGCAGAAATTGCTTCCAGATATCCGAGAGTTGTCCGAATAGTACACGTTTCAACAGGATGGTGCTCCTGCTCACCGAGCTCGCGAGACGGTTGAACTTCTCACAAACGAGACTCCAGATTTCATACCCCAGCACTTTGACCTCCAAATAGCCCAGACCTGAATCCGGTGGACTATGAAATCTGGTCTGTGATGCAAGAAAAGGTTTACAAGACAAAGGTTCGCGATGTCGGAGAACTGCGTCAGCGCATAATACAGGCATGGGACGAATTTGATCAAGCTGTAATCGATTCAGCAATTACTCAGTGGCGAGCTCGTCTTTGTGCGTGTGGAAGCAGAAGGAGGGAATTTTGAACACACATTATAACTAACAAATGATAGTTATCTGATTTATGCTCTATAAACTGAAGTTTCTCCATGTTTCATTAAATGTACAAATTATTACATAAACTATTTCAGCATTAGGAGAGGTTCAGTTTTTTCATGTTCACTGTATATATATATATATATATATATATATATATATACGCTATATAGACAATAGCGACGATACATTCCAGAACCATTTTTATGTGTTGGCAGCCATTATGGACGCCATCTTAAATAGTAGCATTCCGACACTATTGCCACTACGACAAATCGATTTATGGAGCTTGAAGGTCGTGCCCTGTTCTGCTCAATCCCTGCTTTGCTCCTGCTCTGCTCTGTTCTGCTCTGCTTAGTCTGCTCAGCCTCCCATCTGCTCAGGTCTGCTCAGCCTCCCCTCTGCTCAGTTCTTGCTCAGTTTGCTCAGTCTGCTCAGCCTCCCGCTCTGCTCAGGTCTTCCTCAGCTTCCTCCTCTGCTCAGTTCTTGCTCAGTCTGCTCAGCCTCTCCCTCTGCTCAGGTCTTGATCAGCCTCCCCTCTGCTCAGTTCTTGCTCAGTCTGCTCAGCCTCCCCCTGCTCAGGTCTTTGCTCAGCTCTTTGCTCAGTCTGCTCAGCCCACCTCTGCTCAGGTCTTTGCTCTGTTCTTGCTCAGTCTGCTCAGCCTCCCACTCTGCTCAGGTCTGCTCCGCCTCCCCTCTGCTCAGTTCTTGCTCAGTTTGCTCACCCACTCTGCTCAGGTCTTTGCTAAGCTCTTTGCTCAGTCTGCTCAGCCCCTCTGCTCAGGTCTTTGCTCAGTTCTTGCTCAGTCTGCTCAGCCCTCTGCTCAGATCTTGCTCAGCTTCCCCCTCTGTTCAGTTCTTCCTTAATCTGTTCAGTCCCCCTCTGCTCAGGTCTTTGCTCAGGTCTTTGCTCAGTCTGCTCAGCCCCCCCTCTGCTCAGGTCTTTGCTCAGTTCTTGCTCAGTCTGCTCAGCCCCCCTCTGCTCAGTCTTTGCTCAGGTATAAATAGAGGGCTCTCTAAGTCAGAGGAAGGTAGTCCGAGAGAGAGAGGTAGTCCGAGAGAGAGATGTAGTCCTCAGCCGAAACCGTAATCTTCCTCCTCCTTCTGATCCTTCTCTTCCTTTTCTCCGTTACTTTAAAGAGGAAAGGTGGAATGGCTCCTTGACGGTTCAAAACTGTTTAGCGACTCTTCGTCATTATAAAGATGAGTAAACGTCGCTCTCCATCTTGGGACTGGCACTACCAGCGTACGGTTAGTGGCGGAGTTATTTTTCTATGAGTTTTAGTTTCGTGCATTAAACGATATCTTATGTAATCTTGAAAAAGAAGAACGCATAGATGAAAATCCTAAAGGCCTATGTTAGATTTATAAAACCTTTTGAACCGTTTTTGAGGTGTGTAAGGACATCACTTTGATTCCAGTGTTTTTCAACATAATTATTAGGATCGTTGTCGTGGACCGCACCACACTCACGCGACAACAGGATTCCATCAAAACGTCTTATGGCCTAATCGGCAGATGTAAAAAGCTTCGTATAATTCTAATTGTAATTTCTGTTTATTTTTTAATTCTCTTGCACCATAAGTCTGAACGCCATTTTTAGCTTCAAAGTAACGGAGATATGGAATATTGGAAAATAATTATACTATCATAAATACATGTGTATGTGGAGGTACCGCTTGAAAAGAAGGAACCCATTAGTGCCTGATTTTTCAAAATCTTCTCAAAGTGTAAAAACTTTACTGTAAATGATGAGTTTGGACAATACCTAACACAATTTCTGCAAAAATGTAGCTTTTGATGTTACAGGAGCCAGTTTTTCAAGCGTCCCATTTTTGGGGACGCTAGGCACGAATGGGTGGGTCAACTATAACATGTCAATATGTACATTTACATACATATAATGTACATATATATATACTTACACATATACTTGCACATACCTATATATAAAAAAATACATATACATATATGTGTACATATACATATATATACACACATAAATATATACATAAGTACATATATATATACGTATATTATACATATATTTACACGTATACATATACACATACATCAATATACATAAATAGTATATACATATATATACATATTGGTACATACATATATGTATATACATATATATGCATATATATATACATATAGATACATATATATATATATATTATATATATATATATATACACATATATGTATATATGTATATACATATAATGTATGATATGTAACAATAATGTATATATGTATATATATACATATTGGTACATACATATATATATACATATATATATATATGTATATATGTATATATATATATACATACACATATATATATATATGTATATATATATGTATGTATGAATATATATATGCATATATATATATATATACATATTAGTACATACATGGATGTATATACATATATATATGTATATATATATATATACACATATATATATATGCATATATATATATATATATATATATATATACATATATATGCATATATATATACATGCATACATATATATGTATATATATGTATATATATATGATATATATACATATATGCATATATATATAATATTTATTTGGTACATTATGATATGATATATATATATTATAAATTATGTTATATGAACCATATAATATACATATATATACATATATATACATACATAATGTATATATATGTATATATATGTATATATATATATACATATAATATAAATATACATATATATATATATATATGCACACACATATTATATACATTTATATGTTTGTATATATATGTATTTATATATCTATATATATATAAATATGTGCATATATATATATAAATACATATATACAAACATATGTATACTATGCATATACAAATATATACATATATATTCATATATATATACATAATTATGTATAGATATACATACATATATATGCAAACATACATATACATATACATATATAAACATATGTAATTATATATAGATACACATACATACATATAATGTACATATACAATTATACATATATAATTATGTACATATAGACCTACATATATGTTTAACCATGAAACCTTCGGATGATCGAACCTTCGGACTATCGAACCTTCGGACTATCGACGCGTAGCCACCATATATACCATAGAAGATGCAAAACTGTGTGTGTTGAAATAGCCTACCCTTTCGTGCCTAGCGTCCCCAAAAATGGGACAGTGACTTAATGATTAATTGCAAACGTTATATTTGATAAAAATGAACCAGTGCAATAATTTTTGCAATATTGTATACCAACCTTTGTGAAACCTAAGACAGATCTGTAGAAATGCACGCAACTTTTTTTAAATTAGACGCGAAATGTCCGAAATGTTTACATTAGCTGAAACTAGGTCATAGGGCTGATCAAAACACAATTTTCAGCCAAGAACCATTTTTGGTGCGCATTTATCGTCAAAATAGTTTGATCAGCATCTTGACGTGATAGCTATTACAATAAATTGTATCTTTAATGCAGATTTAATTTAATGTAAATTTTTGAAATAGTGTCCCATTTTTGGGGACGCTAGGCACTAATGGGTTAAGAGTGTCTCAAATAAAAATAATGACAATTGTCCCGTAAGCCCCGTAACAGTCTCAACTCAACCATCAGCAGGGTAGACCTTATAAAATAGATAACTCTTGAGTACAGATTTGAAGGAGTCAATTGTGTTAGCCGCACGTAGGGCAGGCAGTAGCGTAACTATGGGCCCGCAGGGCCCGCAACTGCGGGGGGCCCAGGTAAAAGGGGGCCCATTTTCAAACCTGAAAAAATGAACTATTTTAATTAATAAATGCACAGCAGAAAGCCGGAAACCGAAACTCCTTGTAAACTCCTTAGCCTTGTAAAATCAATAAATCATGCAGGCAGGCAGATGATGTGGAATATTACTATTGATGCGCGGTCGGCGCATATTTTTCTAGGCTTTGATTTAAGCTAGTGAGCAGTGACTCGAAGGCAAACTATAATCGCCAGATGACGTTGAAATTTGCAGTTAATTCACTCAATTAGTTTCACTTTTCGTCTTTGATTTATGCTGACGTCATTAGTCTCATTGCCAAGTTTCCGTCGGCCATCGTTGTTGATATTTATTTAAAAAGTTTGTTTAAATAGATTAATAAAATAGTTTTTAATAATATAAAAATGTAAAATTATTATTACTATTTTTTTTAATTATATAACAACGAAACATTAGATCGGATTACAATACAAAATTTAAGATTTAAAAATAAAAAATTGTACTAATGATGGCTAGCAAGCCTCTAAGTGGAGCAGCTAAACGACGGAAAAAGAAGGATTTACAAAACGAACTTAAAAAACGATGTAAAATTGACTCATTTTAATCAATTTTAATGCAAATCGAAAACAATTTTTAGTTGTGGCATAAGATTACAAATTAATAATAAAATAAAATATCATAAATTAAAATCATTAAAATGTATGCCTCAAAAGTGAGTCGATAATTTGAAACATAAAATTGTCTATCAGATTGTCATCGGCTGTATGGAGGGGGGCCCATTTTGAAAATCTTGCAGGGGGGCCCAGAATATGAAGTTACGCCACTGACTGGGCAGGAGGAAGATGTTCCAGCATCTGGGGCAGACCGCCGAGAAAGCGCGATCACCGAAGCGGGTTCTCATCCGTCGTACGCGAAGATCGCTTTTCTCAAGCGATCGGAGTCGCAAGCCGGAAGAAAAGGAATGCGTTCCGATACAGTAATCGCACAATTTAAAGGTGCCTAAGTAAAGCTAAAAATTATTCGTTTGGTATTATCCAGTGTTTGAAGATATCTTGTGGCTGTGGTAGAAGCATACATTACGTTACATCATAAAAGGACGTATAATTATATGATGATGATAATGATTATGATGATGATGGTGATGATGATAATTTCTACTACATTATATTCCTAATGCCGCATCTGCCCCTAGTCTGGTAAGCTAGTACTAAGCCCAAATAAAGAAGGAGGGTTATATGGCAATCATCTTCCTAATGGCGCAGAGTTGTTAAACAGCAGTTAATGAATGCATCTTCAGGTGGTGCCAGACCTAAGCCTGTGGCCAAACGGGAGGGCGACGCTAATAATCAGCAAAAGCCACTAATGTGATTTAGTTTAATATCGACGGTCGACTGATGATTTAGCCATTTGTACTATGGCGCTATAGAAGCTTTCAATTTAGATTACACTAGATTAGGAAAGGTAACGTGTATTGGTCGTCTAGCAACGGAAAAGCAGCTCAACGCCTCCGTGTGTGTGTCCACAGTTTAACGGCAGCTTATGACTACATAGGCCGTTGCCGCCGACAAAGATTAGTTTTTGGCATATTACAGCTCTCCGTATCTGTAGGCATTTTACTCGTAGAGTGAATGGAACACTGAAGAGAGGTGTCTAAGAACTATTCAATTTATCCGTAGCTAATTTAACCTTACATCCGTCATAAGCGCCCGTCAGACTGCCAGTGGCAGCGCCAGGATTTCAGGTTTGGGGGCTAAAGCTCAAAAAGCCATGGTAAGTTCTTTCCTTTGCGATGCGACGACCTTTTTTTCTTATAACCTTTCCCTTTTTGGGGGGGGGGAGCTGAACCGCAGTTAGGGGGTTAAGCACCCCCTAACCCCCCTGGCGCCGCCACTGCAGACTGCATCACAGTATGGATATAAATTGCCGGAAGGAGGTTTGACATAATTATTTAGCCATCGGACGAGTATAATAAATCATCATCATCATCGGTATCATCAATATCATCATCATCATCAGCAGCAGCAGCAAAAGCAGTAGCAGCAACATCATCATCATCAGCAGCAGCAGCAGCAGCACCATCATCATCATCATCAGCAGCAGCAGCAGCAGCATAACCATAACCATCATCATCATCATCATCATCATCATCATCATCATCATCATCATCATCATCATCATCATCATCATCATCATCACCACCACCACCATCATCATCATCAGTGTAAATCCAAACGCTACTCATATCGCACTATTTTTGTACGTTAAAGTTTGGAACTTCTGCTGCGGATGATATACGCTTCTTCTACGTTGCAAGGGTCCCATCCACTTCACTTGCCTTTCCCAATCTGGTATAATCTAATCTAAGAAAATTAAAGAGCCCTGTGGCGTTCCATTTTCTTGTTCAAATTTGTCTGAAAATTATCTCCCCACTTTTACTTCAAATGCCCTACTATAGTTAACATCTTGGAGATTTCAATTAGCGCATATTCCTTTATTCCCATATTTTGTAATTTATTCAAACTTTTGGTACATGTATAATATGGAGCATATCATATGCGTGTTCAAAGTCTAAAAAGATGACGAGGACATGATTATTTTAAATTTCTTATATAATGGTGGAGTTCTATCATTAGGTGTATGGTGCTTTAAGGCTTTCTGAAAGTTTAATTAAACTTAAACAGTATCTTATTGAACTGGAATAAATAAACTATAATGGATGTAGAAACCCACTGAAGACACTTAGTCTATGGCTGCTACTGATCATCTGTTCTACCTATACTTAGAAAATTAAGGAAAATGGGGCTCCCTGGCAGCGGAGCATTAGTGCTCCTTTAGGGATAACCCTTTGACACTAGGAAACCGATTGTCTTATGGTAGACAACTTTGCTGCATATATAATTGATAAACGGACTGAAGTTATATGTACTGCTAGATTTGTTTTTGTGAAGAATTTGGTACTTGGTGTCAATAAAATTGTTGAATTGAAGGCCTTCTAAACCGTGTTTAATATTAAGCTATGGTATTTTCCATCACTTTACAAATCTATGATGTTAAGTATATCGGTATCTGTAATTCACAATGAATAAACGCGTGTCAAAATTATCAGCGATTGAACGAAAGTTGCAAATATATAGCGCGGTTAAGCTAGTTAAAGGTGTCTAAGCTAGCTTGACTGTCCGAAGGCGGTTAAGTAGTAGGAAATCCGTATTTTAGTAGTAAATCAAAAATCATATTTCGTTGTTGTCTGTTTGAATCACTAAACAAGATTACTAATATTTAAATTCATTGTTTAGGCCTAACGCCATGCTACAGGGCTGACTTTGCTCTTTTCCGCTCAGTCCTATTAAACCCATGCCACGTCCTGTAAGGTCAATCCATACAACATGCAATTCAGGCCACATCATCCTACCCTATCTAGAGTTCATTCCTTTGCAAACAAGGAACTTTTTTATTATGCAAATGTTATAGGACTTTGTTTAAAAAATTTTTTATCATTAATACCTCGTGTAAGCTATTGTGCGTTTGCTGGTAGCCAATAATGGAATATTCTTACTTACTTGATTACTTCAAAAGGAATGTAACGCAAATCATCTTTGTAATAACAGTGTCGTTAAACGCCAACTAACCAACCAAGATAGGCTTACTATTTCAACTACATATACTTCTAATTCCCCTTTAACCCGTCCTCTGTGCCAGTCCCAACCCCAACCCCAATTATGGAAGAGGTGATGCTAATCATCTTTGTAATGACACAACGTCGTTAAAAAGCAGCTAACTAACGAATCTTTGGGTGCAACCAGACCTAAGCCTATGGCGAAAGGGGAGGGCGACGCTAATGATCTTCGTTATGACCTGGCCTCGTTCAGCAAAAAAAACTACTACTGAGATTTAGCTTAACAGCGACTTCGCCATTATTGTTTAGTGGCGTCATAGAAGCTTTTAATGTAGATTATACTAGAATAGAAAAGTTAAATTGGATTGGTCCTCTAGCAACGGACAAGAGGTCAACGCTAACGAATTTGTAGTTAAACACTTGCAAATGAAGTATGTCATTAGACACCTTGAAAACCCGTTCAAATGACGCCATAAATTAAGATTTTTTCGCTTTGATTTATTCTCTGAAACGCCATTTGTTGACATCCAGACATCCAGTCTCTTTCCTTCCACTCCTGGGCACGACATTAAACTGAAGCCAGTTAGGGGTTAACCTGAAAACCTAGAGCCGCGGACAGCAGCGCGGTTCTTATCGGTCGCTGGCGGATGAGGAGCTCAAAATGCACCCAATGGCAGCCACCGAGCGTATGCCGGGTCCAACCTGGTACTACGGCTAATCAACTGTGAGACCAACAAGAGAATGGGGTACTCAGCTGATCAGTGGCTTCTATCCCCCTAAACAACCGGGCTCAATCCCTCCGATTCCCCCCTCCTGGGCCGTGTCTCCCATCTCTCCCAGATTCCATATTGCCCACGTGAATTTTAGCTCATTTCCATGGGCGTATACATTTAGGGGAGTGTTACGGATTCAAACTCCCTCTCCGAAATAAGTTCCGGAATTTTTTAATGTTTTTACATGTGAAATACCAAAAAAACTTAATTTTTGCTACCATCTCCAATGGAGACCCCAAATCTTAAACCCCCTCCGAATTTTTTTTCTGTGCTACGCCCATGCTCATTTCTGATTAGATAAATGTGTCTGTAATTCACAGGTTTCGTCTGCTTAATAATTATCATCAATCCAACTTCTATTTATGCGAAGATTTCTTTCATCAATCCAGCTTCCATTTAGGCAAATAATTATTTTCGTCAATCCAGCTTCCATTTTAAATTGGCCATATACAATGGATACCCACTGCAAAAATAATTGAAGTACCTAAAATGGAGGATTACCGGTGAAGTTGTTCATTGTTTAAGCATGCGACTCAACTGTGTGAATTAAGTAGATTAAAATCTCGCATTCGCAATGCAACGAATTCATCAATCTAAACATCTTGAGTCGAACGCTAATGCATTATGGCATGGAGAGAAGAGTTGCTCACAATGCAGTAAGAATCATAAGGTTCAAGTAAAGGTTACAGTTACTAATTGGGCACGGAACCAGTTACTAATTGGGCACGGAACGCCACGGTACCTAGAAGTCGCTAAGCTTGTAAAGTGGAAGGCTTGACGCTTTTGGCAGTGTTCTGTCCATTTGATGGACCATACAATGATTTATGGGCAGTTTGGGTGTGAAATATAGACTTTACTGTGGGATCCTATGAAAGACTGGGGGAATTTAACCTTCCCCCCAATTCTCACCCTGTGTATATGTTTATTTTTGTCACACCTATGCAGACGATAATGTCGCACGATTAAGTGTGTGAAGCCGAGAACTAAATAAACACAATAAAGTAAGGAATAGACCTATTTGATGAAACTACATAACACATCAATTACAGTGTGTTAATAAATAGAGTGACTTAATTGGATGATGTCACCGGTTCACACTAATTTACACAAGAAAATTGAGTCTGTAACCTGTAAAAAGTGTGATAAAAATTGAAAAACCCACTTTCCCCCCTGTTTTTCACTGGGCTCAACTTGCGCCCGCCCAGTATAGGGATAGAAGCCCCTGCAGCTGATCACATACCCTTCCCCACAGAACATCTATAACAAGTGCTCATACATACATACACACATTACGCATAACAACGCTTACAACTGTACACACATACAAAGATCCGTACGTTCATACGGAGAAAGATCGAGTAACGGATGGGAAAATGGAAGGAGTTAGAAAGAGTAGTAGGCCCTATATATACGGGCCATGATTTTTCTACAAAGGATGGAAGTAATGGAGATGGGGCTGTAATATGACTCCATTCTTGGGCATACCAATTTGTGGATTGGTGTAATACAGCTTTAACTCCACTGTGGGGAACATATGAATGCATTAAAGACTTTTAAGAATCGTCACTAAGCTTACTGCACGCAGTGTCAGTCCCAAGTCTGGATGAGGGAGATTAGTAAGTTGGCAGTTTATCTTAACGGATCTAATGGAACAAATTAAACTAGTTAATTTGTTCGATTAGATCCGTTAAGATAAACTGCATCACACAAACATTATACATAGAGAGATGAAAAGTTGATTTTGCCAATCAATGGTTCAATCAGTCTTACACTCGACCAATCACACGTAAGCATTTGATGTAACAGAATACCAGTGCAATATATGCAACAATGCATTTGCACGAAAGGACTATCTGGACAACCATAGAAAAATCCACAGTAGAGAAAAACCAATCCAATGCAATATATGTAACCAGCAATTTACGCACAGTTGCTATCTGGTAGACCATGCAAAAATCCACAGTGGAGAAAAAGCACACAAGTGCAATTTATGCCAGGAAGCGTTTGGATGGAAATGTTCTCTTACAGAGCATAAGATAATAACTCATGCAGAAGAAAAGCCATTCCAGTGCAATTTAATCAACAAAGCATTTGTACAGAAAAACAGTCTGCAAGACCATAACTATTGCTACACTGGAGAAGAAGCATACAAGTGCAATTCATGTGATAAGGTTTTTCAGCAGAAGCAACAACTGTATGTCCATACAAGAATCCATTATGGAAAAAAGTCACATGAGTGCAATTTATGTCATAAATTATTTCGCTATAAATCTCGATTGATGGTTCATATGAGAACTCACTCTGGAGAAAAGCCATACAATTGCAATTTGTGCCACAAGGCATTTCTTACAAAAGGTTATCTGAAAGTCCATGCAAGAATGCACACTGGAGAAAAGCCTTACCAGTGCAATTTATGTGACAAAGCATTTACACAAAAGATAAATCTCAATGACCATACACAAATTCACACTGGAGAAAAGGCATACAAATGCAATTTATGTAACACATCATTTGCAACGAGAAGTTCACTGAAATGGCATAGAATGATCCACACTGGAGAAAAAACAAAGAAGTGCAATTTTTTGGGGAAAACATTTACACAAAGGAAGCATCTAAAGGAGCATAGGAAAATCCACACTGGAGAAAAACAATACAAATGTGATTTGTGTCGCAAAATATTTGCAGAGAGCTACACTCTCGAAACTCACCTGAGAACACACACTGGGGAAAATCCACACAAATGTGATTTTTGTGACAAAGCATTTACACAAAGTTCAAGTCTCAAACGTCATGTACTCATTAAACGCCACACTAGAGGAACATTATTTCAGAGTGAATTATGTCAAAGTGTTGACTCAATCATAATGAAAAGACGCCTTCAACATATTTCACATGTGAGATTCAGCATACCTACTGAAGATGAAAGCTGTATTAATGGCAGAGTATCATTGATAACAGAAATCACAGCAGAACTTTCAATACGACAGAATGATAAACCAAGTCCTGATATAAAACAACTCTCTGGAAATCATGAAACAATAATTAACAATGATGTAAATCCTGTTATGTCGACACTTTGTGGTTGTGGTGTTTGTGATGAGATATTTGAAATTGAAAAGGAATTTTCCGAATTTATAGAACACTGTTGTTATCACCGTGATAGACCACAGAACGAAACATTTGTTGATCTATTTGATCATCTTTCAAGTTGTTCCTGTGGAGAAGCATCAAGTTTGGCTTCAATGACAGATCAGAAACTTTGACATGATAAACTGTTTCTGTGCAGACACAATGTTATTCGTTATGTCTTAGGAGATTCGTGACCGCATTTAATTTAAGATCAGCTCTCAGCAGGAAATGCTTGGATGTCTTTGATGCTGTTTTATAAAGGATTGATATTCACACAGCTATCTAGTAATTCTAACCAAAATCATTGCTAACAAAGTAATTCCAAAAGTTGGAACTTTGCCAAAGACTTCAGGAAGCTATGCTTATAATTATAGCATAGGCTTATACGTGATATTTGTCAGTTTGGTTTTCAGACTGTAAATTCATGTTCAATCATCAATGTGTTTGCACAATTCTCATAAAAAATCCTTCATGTTTCACATTGCCGAAATTTAGAACTAATTATTTGTATTCGGATTACGCCTAGCATAGTGGAATATGAAATGTAAGTCTTGTGCCACGTCACAATATTTTTCAAGATGCCATTATCTATCTCAAACCTTCGAGTAGTTTGTAAGTTTAAATAACATTTTAATTGATTTCCTTGTAATTACTTTATAATTTTGTTTGCAAGGGTTTTGCTTTAACAAAAGCACTTGCGTTGGTTATTCTCTTTTACCACAGAATATATAAAGCGTAGCCAGAAGTCTAACTCGGCCGTTTTTCAATGGTATACGCTGTAATGCCGTTATAGTCTATGGCGACCGCAGCGCTCCTAGCGGTACACGTGATAATTAGCTCAATGCTAATCCACGTGCAGCTGGCGTGGTGCGGCCCCAATCTCGGCCGGACTCCCAAATTTGATTTCTAAGTCAGACCCGAACGAATATAATTAACAAATAAACACATGAATAAGCAGTACACCGATAGACGTCAAGGCAATATGTAATAGCTCCTAAATATCTGCGACTTAATGCGCACACCTGTGCTGTCTCTTCCTGCCCTCTCCGGTCTGCGGATCGAATTGATCAATTAGTAGCCCGGGCAAGGACTGCCACGGCCCTACACCGTGCCTTTGCCATAGTGGGCCCTTCCATGCGCACCCCTCCCCTCCATCTGTAGTACGATAAGATTTTAGTCGGGTCCCACCCTCATCCCTTCGTTGCTTGAAGAATTTCCTCCGGCTATTGCTCGGAGTAGCTAGTACTGTAAGAAGTGCTTTACAAATTCTCCGATACGATTATTGACTGTGGACTTGATTCTTACTAGGGCTAATTGACGGGTATAGTGTACTGTTACTAGGACTAAAACACTCCCTGTTCGTGAATAGAAACTCCATTGGATTTTATTCTTCCTGGGAGCGAATGATTTACATGACTTGTGTAGCAGATTCTTCTTACGACAAAAAACTGGTGGGGTTTGTTTTAATTTATTATTAAATTTGTAATGCACACACTGTCACACAGAAATGTGAATCTGAGGTGCAGATAGTTAGCCCCCAGGAGAAGATGCAATTAGATATCCAAGTGCTTGAAAGCCAAGGAGAAATAGTGAAATGTTAGCCGCTAGTAATTTTCATTAATTGTGCAGTTTATTGTTCCTAGAACAATTTGAATGTGGGTGTCTGCCTAACATTTACTTTCTGTGAATAAGAAGCTAGTGTATTGATAAATTTGAATTCTCATCTAGGTGTCCATTCATTCATTCATTCATTCATTCATTCATTCATTCATTCATTCAGAGAACTTAAACACAACAACGTGTACTTGAAGAATACTTGTTATTTATAACAGAACTCGTGCAATCATGAAACATGCTGTGAAACGTAAAATGCAAAACAACAACCAGTTTCAAAATAAACTCATCACATGAAGTGACAACTACTGCACGAAATACATTATTGCACAAAAGACACACTCCAGCAGGAGCTAAGATTGGGATAATGTACAGACTAGAGAAGTGTGTATGTACAAATACACATGAAAGTACATAACAATGACATAACCTTGTAAATAACTGAGAGGTGTTTCACTTTTAAACTTGAACTACAATGAAATATGATAATGACATTCACTAAGATGATGATTTCATCAAATGATCAGCTGCTGTTAGTTATGGCACAAAATAGCACACTTTTTATTCTTCTTCCCGCTTACTTTAACCTTTTTCACATCTCTGTTGAAGAACCTAACTTTGTAAAATATCATCATATTGACAAAACTTGTCACAAGCTTAGAAATATCAAGCTCCATGCATTTGCTAGGCAATGGAACTGTTTTCGTTACAGTATCAACCACATTGCGCCGAATATCTGACAAGTTGCACGCTTTCTTCAAGTCGAACAGCTTCAAAAACACACAGTTGCAATTACAAATAAACGAATAGAATAGCACCGAAGGCACATACAATGAATGAAAGACTAGTGCATCATTACATTTATATGCTTTGAACGACAAGAAAACTTTTCTGTCATCATTGCACTCATTGCTTGTATGATGTATCACAAAATGCAGCTTTGCATGCATCACAATTGTGCCAGGTAAACAATTTTCTTAACAAATATCCACAAACATACATAAGTGCATTCTGTTCACATAAGTCACTAGGTTCTGGTTGGTCAGAGTATGAAAAATCAATAGTGCAACTGACAGATTTCAATGCCAATGTACGAGATGAAATGGTGCTCAATTTGGATAATGTTGCCAATAGCTTATCACCATCACGAAAACAATTGCCACTATGACTCGGTTGGAGGAGACTGTTGAAGCAGGATTTGCGGTACGCATTCTGAAACTGGTATGGGGTTGGATTAGCATTAAATCCACCAGCCTGGCGAATAACACCAAAGAAGTTCTCCAGAGGATCCTGATTAAGACGCCGTGTCAATAAAAATCGAAAGCCATGATTTGACGACAAGTCATTCCACAGTAACAACAATGCATTAATATTACTTCGCCAACCTTCAAAACATTTAACTTGTGTGGTAATATCACGTCCTGTAGATACAGTTATCACACGCAGTGTGGCCAACCAGGACTGTATATCCAGCAACATGTTACGATGTTTTGATCTTGCTGATAAGCTGCCTCTGTACACTTTTGTACAATACACTTCAGAACTATTGAAACAATCAAAAAGGGTGTCAAATTTCTTAGCATATTCAGCCGTACCCATAGCAAGAGGTGTCAATGAATCAAAAGAACAATTTGTTTCGATTGCGGCAGCTACAGAATGACTTAGTGTTTGTGCAGCAAGTTTCACTCGCATCTTAGAAAACGATGTCAAATGAACATGTTGGCTGCTAAGACGCGGTGCTAAGCGGTAGTTTCGCCTGGCATCAAGACTATATAAACTTGTAATATGTTCCCATGTTGCAACATTTTTGCCACTGTGCACAGTATTTCTTTCCAAAACATTTCTGGCACTTTTTAGTAGATGACAAGGATCATAAAACACAAAAACAGTTTTATCATTTACCTTGATAAATGGTTCAGTAACAGTAACACCCATGTTCTTATAGGCTGCAACAAAGTTTGAGCCTTGATCACTAATCACAGCTTTCACATTAAGGCCAATTGCATGCAGTTGTGATAAACAATCTAGTAGTAAGCTTTGCACTTTATCAGCCTTAACAGCAGATGATGAAAACATGAATGCAAAAGGCTGTTTCCAGTTGTCACGCAGACCACGCACCATGAAACAAAGACAACTAGAGGCAAGAGCATTACTTTGGCAGTTAGCACCCAAGTCTTCGTAGCCGATGATACGATCAAAGCGTCTATCATATGTAAGACCACGACGTAGCATCATCTCGTCTAGTAACAGAATACAACAGCGATTATCTGGGGACAGTGCAGCCACCTTTTCCTGCATCACAGTCATAATCGCATCAGAAAAACCAACACCAACACTGAAATCCCTAACCCAGTTACACAGACTTGCCTTACATGGCAAAACAAACAACTTTGCCAACAACCGGTATGCCTGCGGACTCTTATAATACAAAGACAATGCTAACAGCTTAGTTTCGTCATCCCACCTCCTACCACGAGCAGAAACACCACTGAGCTTCAGTTGAGCTGCAATGAAACTGAACGATGGACCATTAACATACTTCCCTATTTCTGTCAGTAACTCGTCCTTGGATAGTGCTGGCTTTGCAATTGAAGCAGCTGATAGCTTCACATTAGTTCTATGAAGCCTGACACGATATCTGTTGAGTGATCTTCTCAGCTCTTGTTTCCGTGGTGACGATGTAACACATAACCCCGATCCTTGATGGCTACCGCATGGCACTGGATGAACAGATGAAGCAGAACTGCTATTATCGCTACCACGAGTCACCTTGTTAAGAGTTACAGGAGTTGCAGAAGGAAGAATATTTGCATAACACGGAACGTTTACAATGACAGCTTGTTCAAGGTGTTCATCAGTGACCGCCCTGTCAGTGTTCGTCCGTCTTCTTTTTGAGGCTGGCTGGTAGGTTCGTGATGTTGGTGGCTTTCTCTTAATCGTTCGCAGCGGTGGTCGATTCGGAACGGCGAATAATGTTGGTTCAGCATTCCACGTCAGCCGATTCTTGGACTCTCGGTTGTTGAACTGACTGTCCTCAAAATGATCCGCACAAAGGACGTAACATTTACTCAGATGATCACAGGACACATTCAAAAGATCTTGTCGCCTCGTATTCTGAACCCATTTCTTCGACCTGTCAACAACAGTGGATAAGTTACTTAGGAAGAATTGATTAGCAATTATTTACTTACAAATGCAATGGATAAGTAATAGTCTTAGTTATTGTGCATATCTTTACGTTACTTAACTTAACAAAATAACACCGACGTAGGCTATTGTTTCTTTCAGTGGAATCTGCAGTGGCTTAAATGTAATGAGTTGAAGCCTCCAAAGGGATCATTTATGTTAGTTATACGTCTTTGGCATGCCCACAGGTCAGATAAAGCTACACTTTATTTATTCTGCGGCATGACAGTGTGGTCTAGTAGGCAAGTATATTTGTTATTAATATTGTGTGGCACATTACTTAGGTCCAAACATAACATGCAAGTAATTCCGCATTTTACACTTACTCTATGTTGACAAATTGAAACCAGTATTCCACTCATGCATGAGTATAATCAGATTTTCCTTCCAAAGCAGTACCGTAATGTGTTTACCCATAATCCTGACCTCATCGGATTCAACTACTCAATTTAATGAGGACTGCAGTAGGCCTAAATATCCTTATTTCACTTTTACACGTAATTTGTATCAAGAGTGTCCATATCTTTACTTAGCTTAACAAAATAACATTAATTGTAGATTACATCACAGAATACATAAAGCGCTACACTTTCATCTGTTTGCGATTACATACCTTGTTTCATCTTTCGGGAAGCGGAAAAACGACAAACATTTCTTTTTATATCGATTATTCGTACATACTATCGCTGCACAATGCTCGCCGCCAGACGTTCTCATTATTTTACTGCAGTTTCACCGATTATAATAAAAAGTAGCAGTGAAAATGTCTAAGTTTGATATTATACTTGTATTAGTATTAATTTCCAAACCAACACGGTCCACACGGAATCATGGCGGACGGTCCATAGACTACAATTATAGAATAAGTTTCCGTATTACAGCAATTAGATTCAGTTAGACTTCTGGCTACGCTTTATATATTCTGTGCTTTTACACAGCACCGACTTAATTGTGTTTCTTTCAACATTGAAGCTGGTTATGTCAATAGGCGACATTTGTTCTGCAGATCCTTGTCATCTAGTGACTCTAGTGTCTATGGGCCACACTACTAAGTTTCTCGCTAAACTAAAGACTGCCTTATTTAGCTGTGGTTGGACTGGGAGCGCTTCTATGTGGATTACCTTGAAGAGGCGCAATATTATAAGCTCCATTTGAAAGTTAAAATACATTCGTTAGATGGCAGGAAATACCTTCAAAAACTCCAGGTCACATTTCAAAGTAGTGAAAGACTTTAATCGATCGCCATTTCGTGTCGATGATGGATGAAACAGATTGTGTGGAAATTTGACTTTACTGTCAAACCTGGTTAGATTCTATAACTCTGTCCACGTAATTTAGTTTACAAACACATTTAAGAAAAGACACCTAGGCCAATGAGAGAGTTGCTAATGTTATGACATAAGCTTAATGTTTTATATTCCCGTAGACGATGGCCTGAAAGTCATTGCTACGAACGGTATACCACTAGATGTCGTTCGACGCAGTCTGACATTCATTGTTCGTTGTAACTCTTTGTACTCAGCGTAAATAAGTAATATAAAGTCGGAGAGGGTAAACCTACATTTTAGCGTATTTTATTCGTGTTTCTTCCACTGAAAAGTAATAGCTAATTTAATTGTTAAGGTAAAAGTGCATTTTGACCTTAATAATTGATAGTGGTGGTAGGCGTGTATTTTAAGCATATTTTATTATGTCAGTGATTTTCATGATAACTGTGATGACTCCAGCTTCTATTTAGGCAAGATTATTTTCATTAATCCCACTTATATTTAACCTAAAATTATTTTAATCAATCCCACTTCTAATCAGCAAGAATTCTGATCGTCAATACAACTTGTAGGCCTACTCGCCATTCAATGACGAATAATTTACGACACTAAACTAGACGCTTTCTTCTTCAACCCACCTTCTATTTTAGCAAATAACTAGTTTCATCAATCCAACTTCCATTTAGGCTAACAATTAATTATTTTAATCAATCCAGCTTTCATTTACGTAGACACATACGAAAAATAATAAAATACGTCAAAATGCTCAGCCGGCAGCATCATGAATTAAATAATAATAATATTAATCTTCTTTTAATTTCAAACTGACACTATGCAGGATGATTACAAATCAGTATGAACGGATGACAAGTTATTATTGGAGTCGAATTTAACTGTATTCGGCAGCCATGCAAGGCGCCCATCACGTCCTGCATCTCATTTTACCAACGTGCCATCTCACAAATGATAAACTGGGAAACTATTTTCATCAAACAAACTTCCGTTTCAGTGGAAAGAATTCTTTTCATCGATCCAACTTCTATTTATGCATAGAAATATTTTTTATCAATCCAACTTCCATTTTCACAGCCAGACAAGAAATATAATTAAATGGTGACAGACTGACAGGTCGATAGTCCGAAGGTCCGTTAGTCCGAAAGTTGTAGAAGTTTGATTGATGAAAAGAATTCTGGCTTAAATAGAAGTAAGTAAGTAAGTAAGTAAGTAAGTATATCCTTTATTAACCAATTGCTAATCGCAATTTGGTGTACAGACATCTTTTTAAACAAAGTTAATAAGTAGAAAGTTTCATGACAATTAACATTTCTCGCATTATGTAAGTTAGTGATAATATTCCTTAATAATCCAACTACCAAATACACTTTGGTGCACAATCATTATAGTTCCGCAAATATCTAAGAAGTCAGCCAATCTTGATCAGACTTTATATATCATCCTAGTGATGAAATTTTTACGCATCAAATTATCTGCGGGAGGAATGATACGGTCATGAGCCCGGGGGCGGAGGGAATACATAGAAGTTTTAATTGGGGGAAGCAACTCATGTAAAACATGCCCATTATCCACCAGGATCGATGAAAAAAGGCGGGAATCAGCCTTTGTGCATAGCTGTTCAAAAGACGGGGAATCTCCAGGAAGATAGTGATAGCGTATCAAGCGACGCATCAAGACTTCAAACCTGTCTTTGTCACGCTGTCCCACGAAACCCCACCAGGCGGGTGAGGCATACAGCATTCTAGCCAAGGTAGTGGCTCGCACAACATCATACAGATGTAGACCACGCAGGCCATGGGCGACCAAAGTTCGTAAGGCGTAAAAGGATTGACGAGCCTGACAGCAAAGTCGTTGGATATGATTATTAAATCTTAAGTCATCAGAAATGGTTACTCCCAAGATCACCATACTGGTAACCCTAGTTAGACCTGTGGTGCCTGGGGCAATAAGGTAACCAAGGCCCACCCTTGGGCGGTGAATTATCATTTCACTGGTTTTCTTTTGGTTCAGCTTCAGGTTAGAGTCAGCAGCCCATCGGGAGATATGGTCCAATTCTAAAGTTACAGAAGCACTATTGGAAGAAGGGATTAAAAGGTAGCAGTCATCTGCATATTTGAGGAGCCTGTTTACAGGGTTAGCTGCTCTAAGACTGGTGATTGCAGTGATGAAGTTCATAGGTCCAAAGCCAGAACCCTGGACCATACTGGCATTAATTTCAATGTAAGCTGATATTTCTCCCAAGAATTTCGTACAATGCTGGCGACCATTAAGGAAAGCAATGATCCAGTTATAGACATTGTCTGGTATTGGCAATTTCGCTAGTATGCTAGCCAGGTGTGTATGCCTGACAGTGTCAAAAGCTTTGGAAAAATCTAATGCTATCAAATGGACGTAATCGTTGGAATTAAGCATCTCTGTTGTATTATGGATAATCGAGATAAGGGCAGCCGTTGTGGATCCAGTTGGTCGGAAGGCGTACTGATCAGAATATATGCGGTTTTGCAGGGGGTCAGTCAGGAATGGGTAAAAGAACCTGTGCACAATCTGCTTTTCAAGTATTCGACATAGAATAGGAGTGATGGATATTGGCCGGAAATCTGATTCAGATGATGGTTTACGTACTTTGGGGACAGGAGTAATCATGCTTTTTCTCCACTGCGGTGGGACATAAGCGAACTGAATGGACTGATTGAGAAGATAGGTAACCGGCGCTGTTAATCCTATGGCTGCTCCTTTCAGAAACCATGAAACAATCCCATCAGGGCCTGCTGCGGTATGTCCTATGGTATCCAACACCTTGAATATTGTATATTCCTCAAAGATCGGTTCAGTTGTGTCAAAAGTTGTTAGTGGGATTGTTAAAATAATCCTTGCTTAAATCGAAGTTTAAATGATGGAGAAATGTTATAGTGTAAGTAGAAGTTGGATTGATAAAACTATTTTATAGTATAAATAGAAGCTGGATTGGGGCGCGGTGGTGTAGGGGTATGTTCGGTGCTTTGCAACCGGATGGTTGCAGGTTCGAATCCACCTCAAGCCGCCGCTTAGGGACCCTGGGCAAGTCCTTCACTAACAATTGCTCATGCGCTTCGGCGTGAAACTCTGATTCAGTGTCCGCGCTGTAGTCGGGAGTGCCTCTGAGTAGAAATCTTGAATGGGCGCTATATAAATATCTGAAATTAAATGAATGAATGACTGGATTGATGAAAAATCATAGTGTCAGAGAAATTGGATTGATGAAACAAATTATATTGTAAGTAGAAGTTGTATTGATGCTCAAACTATATGCTATAATGGGCGAATAAATTAGAGCACTATTCTGTCGGATTAATGTCGAAATATATAATCTTCGGAAAAATATTGAACCTTCGTACTATTAACACAGAACCAATAAAATATGCCAAAATGCAGGATATGTTCAATGCAAAATACTTCGGAGGTCTGACGGAACTTTACAATCTCATTCTTTGTCCCTCTGCCATTTCACTGCGTCTTTTTCGATGTTCTGATTGGCTTCACCTTTTTTCTTCGCATCAGGACCATCATGGCTCAATCCAGGTCCGCTGCCTGCATAGATCCCTCTCTATGGAATCGACTTCCCCCACCAGTCCACTGCGCCATCCTCTGTGGTAGTCTTTTCTCATCTTTCTATCATTTCAAATCCTGCCTTTTCTTTTGGGGCGCTCACAGTGGGAGCATGGTTTAAATATTCTGTCAGTGAAATGAAACCTGCAAGAAATCTGCTCATAATAGTGCATAAACACTTTGTTAATAAGAGTGATTGGCCTAATCCATATTTAACTGAGACTGTGTAACTCCAGTGTGTTAAGTGATGCTGCCGTTTTTGCCCGTTAAATATTAGCTAGCCGTCTACACTGGACTGTTGCATAATTGTTTCAGCCTCCAACGGTGTCTATCATTAGTTGATGCCTGTGATTGGATATTTGCATAGCATAAATGATGTTGGATTCATCTTGCGAATTGTAAAATGTGCACGGTGTCTCAGCATACAATGTCCTCAGAGATCTAGAATCAACTGGATGGGATATTCATTTACTGAATGCAATCCTACTCTAGGCAACATGTGGTCGGTTTAATATGTTTCCCAGTCATCTGTAACTATATAATTGAGCAGGAAGATAATATCAGATTCTCTTGTTTTCTGACTAACAGATTTCCTTTTGGAATTTTATAACAGTCTATAATCAATGAATACAAGTGATTAACATTGTTTGAGTGCATGGTTGTATCTTCAGACGTTAGCATTGATGGCGGTTTTTGTGCTTAAAAAATCAAAATCTACTACATTGTCATCATTCTGCTCTAAGGCACCATTTTTGCCAATGTTTGATAGTCTCATAAAGGCGCTTTTTTTCGACTTAAGACATGTTTATGATATTTCGAAATCATATTATGTAGATGTGCTGCAAAACTCTGTTGCAGCTCACCAATTGATTAAACAGGAAACTTTAAAAAGTAGATAACATAAAATGATGATGGACAATCAAATATAGCAAACTCGTTCTAAGTTTGCAGGTATTCAAACTGTCTTATCTATAAAAAAAACTATGCAAAACAGTTTATATTTTCAAACTATTCAATATCGAAGTAAGAAGTTAATAAATATTTTTCTAATATTACTTGTTTTGCGAATAAGAAGAGAAGTCACTTAAACTAACCCTGAGATGTAATCACGGATATACAGTTGTTACAACTTCATTTTCTTAGCTTCAACCAATGCTATGAGGTGCATACCTGTAACCCTCTTCATGGGCATCTGACCATCCCACAAACATTGTACAGCTCTGGTGTAATTTTACCTATAATTCTAGAAGTAAAACGAGACATTCTATTAATTGAATACTTTGTTGCTCCTCTTGTATACCCCGTGTAAAGATAAAGCGAACAAATTTTACCTGTATCTACCCATAATTGCAGGTGAGATTGCCAGGCACATATGTAGTGGAGCACATAAAGGACTGAGCTAAATGTACTGATACAGATAGGGAATTTTTAAAAATTAGGTCCTGAAACAAAAGACGCTTATTCAACTAGCATAAGTTTGGTTTCAGATTTGTAATCCTCTTCATGGACATCTGACGTTCCCTCCAACATTGTACAGCTGGTGCAATTTTACCTATTAGAACTAGAAGTAAAAAGAGACATTCTATTATATTCTGTTTATCTGCAACAGTTTGCAACTTCATTGATTACGTTGGTGATACTCTTCTACTCACCTGCCACTGTAATTAAAGCGATCCAGTTTCACCTATATCTTCCCATATTGCAGGTGAGATTGAAAGGCACATATATAAAGGAGCACATAAAGGACTGAGCATAACGTACTGATACAGGGAGGGAATTGGACAAATTTAGGTCCAGCAACTGAAAATGCTCATTCACCTAGCACAGGTGTAGCTTGAGATTTGTCCAAGAATAGCAATATGATGAAGATCTGGAATCGTTATAAGACTGATTTTAAATTATGTGTTTCATCAAGCTTCAGTGTTTATTAGACCAGGAGACCCAATATTAAAGAAATGCTCTGCTAAACAGGAAGCCAATGTAGTGTTTTTTAAACAGAGGTTATTTGTTCATCTCTTGGTGTATTTGTTATGACTCTAACCAAAGAGAACCATCTTGAGCTTCTGTAGATTGGACTTGATGATGTCAATAAGAATCCAGTTGCAATAATCCACAGTGGACTCTGCATGGAGTTCTTTACTTCTAAGTCCATGTGTCTGCCATTCTTATTTGAGATAGTGCTGTAATATGAAGGGCTTAAGCAAGTCAACATCTTTACAGAAAATTAGTTGATGAATTCCTGAAACTATGACGTCCCATTACTACTAGCTAGTCATTCAACTACGATAATATTTGAGATAGTGCTGTAATATGAAGGGCTTAAGCAAGTCAACATCTTTACAGAAAATTAGTTGATGAATTCCTGAAACTATGACGTCTCATTACTACTAGCTAGTCATTCAACTACGATAATAGAACACTCATTCTACTGTAATGAACAGCAGTGAAATTGTGTTCTATATTTTAAAGCATATTAATATTGAATTTGTACTTTTCGTTTTAGCAATTACATAAAGAAGACAAGATGCATTCTGTTCAAGCTTCAAAATTCAGTTGCAAAGCAAGGTCTAAATCTAATTACTCTTCATCAAGGACATTACATCGGATTTATTCGAGTACAACTTTAGCTCATCCGTCGATGAGTTCATCTTCAGATAAAACGCAGCAATAGCTTATTAATGATGTTCTATTATACAATCTTTGGACAGCTTCAATTGTCGTCAGAGAGTATTTTTCTACATGACTAATTCGTCCTTTACTCGAAAGATAGCTACTACAGATAGATGAAACACGAACCCTGAAACCGCAATCTTAAATGAAGTCGTCAATAATGTGAGAGACTGGACACTGCTGGTGTTGGAAAGGCTATAAAAACAACAATTGCAGAAACTTACAGAAGTTTTGTTAACTTTGAAGTGCGTACGATAACTCATGTTTTTCAAAAGCCATACAAATCCCATCTTTGTCTAGAATCTGGTGATTGGAGAAACACATACGTATCATTTTATGAAAACCACACCTGTCTATTATTTCAGAAACCATATGCTCAAGGTATTCAACTGGCATCTTGTCAAAGAACCCATACTGCAGACAAACAGTGAAATTATCAATCAAGTTAGTTGCCTGATGGCGAATATGAGAACCGATACTGGTGAAAAACCATACAGGTGCCAGGTATGTCAGAAAACATTTACTAAAGGCAGTCATCTGAAAATACACATGAGAATCCATACTGGCGAAAAGCCATACAGGTGCCAGCTATGTCAGAAAACGTTTAATCAATGTACTAATCTGAAAGCGCACATGAGAACCCACACTGGTGAAAAGCCATACAGGTGCCAGCTATGTCAGAAAACATTTAATCATTGTAGTATTCTGAAAGCGCACATGAGAATCCATACTGGCGAAAATCCATACAGGTGCCAGCTATGTCAGAAAACATTTAATTACTGTGGCAATCTGAAAGCGCACATGAGAACCCATGCTGGGGAAAAACCATACAGATGCAAGGTATGTCAGAAAACATTTACTAACGGCAGTCATCTGAAAAGACACATGAGAACCCATACTGGTGAAAAACCATACAGGTGCCAGTTATGTCAGAAATTGTTTCGTGAAGGTTTTAATCTGAAAGTGCACATGAGAATCCATACTGGTGAAAAGCCACACAGGTGCCAGCTATGTCAGAAAACATTTAATCATTGTTGTATTCTGAAAGCGCACATGAGAATCCATACTGGCGAAAATCCATACAGGTGCCAGCTATGTCAGAAAACATTTAATCAATGTGGCAATCTGAAAGCGCACATGAGAACCCATGCTGGGGAAAAACCATGCAGATGCCAGGTATGTCAGAAAACATTTACTAACGGCAGTCATCTGAAAAGACACATGAGAACCCATACTGGTGAAAAACCATACAGGTGCCAGTTATGTCAGAAATTGTTTCGTGACGGTTGGAATCTGAAAAGACACATGAGAATCCATACAGGTGAAAATCCATACACATGTGAGGTTTGTAATAAAGTTTTCACACAAATTGAAAATCTAAGAAGACACCGAAGAACTCACTCAACTCAGGAGCAACAAACATGCAATAAACCTAATACCAAGAGCAGTTCTTCATCAAAGAAGTTTAAACCCCATCGAATAACACATGCAAAGGATCCTAAAACGGGAAGTGAAATTATTGCTAGCCTATCTGGGCAATTCGTCGTAGGTAATAGTACAGGCGTTATTGATAAACCAGATGAACGTTTCGAAAAGAACATATATCCGGTTTCCAGTGGAATTTCAGGTCCTTTACCAAAAATTAGAGATGGAGAATGTGCGTATATTAGGAGATTCATATCTCCTGTGGAAGCAAAAGCGTGTTTGTCTAAATCTTTTGGATGTGGTATATGTGATGAACTCTTTGAAATAGAGACAGTATTTCTAGAGCATTGTTCAAGCCATCAATTTTCTCCACCTGATGACTTAGTCGTTGATCTGCTCTCAATTATGACTCAACATAATTACAGTTGAAAACAACTGTAATCTGATATAAAATAGCTTTAGAAGTGCTGGTATACATAGAATCATGAATAGTTACTTTGTACCACTTTCGTTTCAGAATACTTAGATAGTAGCATTCTGATGTAGCGAATCCAGAGGTCACTCATTATACATGTATAAACCACATAACTGATGTGTTGCCATCTTCTCGCATGATTGTAAGACTGTAGATTTGCTGCAGGTCATTAAAATGAACTCTTATTCTATAATTACTAAAAACGCAATAGAATATTTCGTTATTGGATTTCACTACTTGACAGCTTTATTGTTAAATTTTTTAAATTTAGCTTAACGGATACTTCTGCTGGACGTGATATTTAACAGAGTGGTTATGAGACTATTTCAGGCTCTTTTACTATTGTCATTGCATTCATGATGTACCGTATTAATGAAAATAATTAGCTTATCCTACTTAGATCGAGTGTTGGATGTTAAGTTTCTTCATTATGAAAGATAAATGTGTAATAAAGAATTTTATGTATCCTGAATATTTCTTGTTTTGTTTTCTTTTGTGATTTTATTACAGGCCTATGCAGTGTTTTAGTTGTTAAAAAACAACTGGGGGGTCAAACATTTTGTAGATTACCAAAGTACACGAACACAGGTCTAAATGAAATTTTAATGTTGTTAATATTATTATATGACTCATGAGATATCTTAGTTTATTCTATAAATCTATCTAGGCGACAAAACAAACAAATTACTTAATCACATGGACCAAACACCAGGTTTTTGTAAAGACCCAACCCCCCAACATATTTTCAGTTACTTAGCTGAGGGGTTGGAAAGAGAACTAGGGGGTTGAACCACACCCCCCCCTTCCCGACAACTAAAACACTGGGCCTATGTACATTTAATTATGTTCTTAGATATTTAATAAATAATTGGCATGTCGTTAATTGCACATAGGCCTACTTGTATTAGCGAGGATAAGGTCTAAGATGTCAGTGCATTGTTCATCTTGTGACTAAAGGCAACAAACTTTCTTGCTTCAAGAAAACTAAAGTTTAAGCCTTCTCAGCCAGAGGCATCACTTAATTCAAG
>JACEVL010000070.1:1447500-1575124 GCA_020284085.1 Aporrectodea caliginosa
ACAAGTTTTTTTATATATATATCAGTTTGTAAACAAACATGTGATAAGAAGCCATGCAACATAAAAAAATATTAGCTTATGATTTTGCATGATATTCAAGATATGACCAGTTTTCGTGACACCTGAACGTAGGCCTACTCTACTTGCATATTGCGCCAATTAATGCGCTATTATGAGCCAGCTCGCAAATAGACTATTCACTTCTTTCTTCCTAGTATTGTAAAAATATCAAGTTTAGATATACGACTGTCAATAATAAATATTGCATTCTTTAAATCATAGTTTTGAATCCGTCAAAATTTGCTCGCTAGATGACAGGAAATACTTTCAAAATATCCAGCTTCGTGGTCATCGTTGTGAAGCACTTTCTCGTTCGCCATTTTGTGCTGATGTTAGTAAGAACCAGATTATGTGGAAATTCCATTTACTACCAAACCTGGTTAGATTCTAAACTCTGTGCATATAATTTAGTAGACAAACTCATTTTATTAATGACAGTGAGAGAGTTCCTGACGTTATGATTTTTACGTTTTGAACTTAATGTTTAATTTTCCCGTAGTCCATGGCTACAAAGTCATACCGACGAACGTTATACCACTAGATGCCGTTGGACGCAGTTATTCATCGTTTTGTAACTCTTTGGTCAACATGCGTAAATAAGCAGGTAAAGCCGTCGTTTACGTTGCTAAATTATTTTAGGTAATCCCGTAGTTTAGGTTGCTAAATTATTTTGTGAGTTCAACTTAAAGTGGAAGTTGGATTGATGAAACTAACTCTTTGTTTAAATAGAAGTTGGATTGATAGCAATAATTGCTTTCGTAAATTGAAGCTGGATTAAACTACGTCTTTTCTTCAATAGAAGCTGGGTCGATGAGGTTTTTTGCTTAGATAGAAATCGGATTGATGAAAGTACTTTTTGCTTAAATTCAAGTTGGAAAAGAATATTGTTTAGATAGACGCTGGATTGATGAAAAATAATTCCTAATCAAATAGAAGCTGTTTTGATGAAAAATAATTCTTAATCAAATAGAAGTTGTTTTGATGAAAAATAATTGCTGCTTAAATATAAGTTGGATTGATAAAAAGAATTCTTCCGTAGATAGAAGCTGGTTTTATGAAAAGGATTGTCGCCAAAGTAGATGTTGTGATTTGTATTTCAGTTGTCACAATGTACATTCTGCATGGCAAAGTCTACATCTCACTAATCTTCACCACGAACATCGCAGTTGATTTATTTGAATACAACTCTCGCTGTAGTCAACTAGTTCATCTTCAGCTGAAATCATCCTGAATTATAGCAAACAGGTGTTCTGTTATACAGTAGTTGGATAGCTTCAACATTTCGTCATAGAGTTTGTTCTGTGTGACAAATTTCTAACTTTACATGAAAAACTACTGATGACAGATGAAACATGAACCCATCTTGTAAACATCTGAAAGATAAACTTAAACGGAGCTGTTGACAACGTGAGAAATTCGACACTGCTGGTGTTTTAAAGGCTATGACAAAAGCAATTTCACAGACTTCTACACAGGTTTCGTTTTCTTTGAAGTACATATGAAAACTCAAGGGCCATATAAATCCCAACTGTGTCAAGAATCTGGTGATTGGAAAGCACATATGAATCATTCTGTTAAAAACCAAACAGATATAATTTATTTAAGAAACCGTATGCTCAAGGTGATCATCTGACGCTTGATCAAAGAACCCATACTGGACAAAAACAGTGAAATTATCAATTATGGGAATATCCTGATTTTAATATCTCAACCCGAAAGGGAGAAAACAAGACAGTTCCAGATATGTTGGAAGTCATTTGAAAAAAGCACAGGAGAGATATGTCAATATTGTGAGGATTCATTTGCAAAAGTAAGTGGTTTCATGGTCAACATGAGAACCCATACTGGCAAAAAACCATACAGGTGCCATATATGTCAAAAATCGTTTGCTAGAGATGATACTCTGAAAATACACATGAGAACACATACTGGCGAAAAACCTTACAAGTGCCAGTTGTGTCAGAAAACATGTGCTCAATGTAGTGATATGAAAGCGCACATAAGAACCCATACTGGTGAAAAACCATACAGTTGTCAATTATGTCAGAAATCATTTAGCGTAGGCAGTGCACTAAAGACTCATATGAGAACTCATACAGGCGAAAAGCCATATGGGTGCCAGTTATGTCAGAAATCATTTGCTAGAGGTGATACTCTGAAAACGCACATAAGAACACATAGTGGCGAAAAGTCAAACAGGTGCCAGTTATGTCAGAAAACATATTCTCAATGTGGTCATCTGAAAGCGCACATGAGAACCCATACTGGCGAAAAACCATACATATGCCATTTATGTCAAAAATCATTTGCTATAGGTGAATCTCTGAAAAGCCACCTTAGATGCCATACTGGCGAAAAACCATACAGTTGCCAGTTATGTCTGAAATCATTTAGTGTAAGCAGTAGTCTAAAGATTCATATGAGAACTCATACAGGAGAAAAGTCATACATGTGCCAGTTATGTAAGAAATCATTTGCTAAAGAAGATCATCTGAAAATGCACTTGAGAACCCACACTGGGGAAAAACCTTATGGGTGCCAGTTATGTCATAAATCATTTGCTCAACGTAGTAATCTGAAAACGCATATAAGAACCCATTCTGGTGAAAAATCACACAAGTGCCAGTTATGTGAGAGATCATATACTGACGGTTGTAATCTGAAAGCACATATGAGAACCCATTCTGGTGAAAAACCATACATATGCCATTTATGTCAAAAGTCATTTGCTATAGGTGAATCTCTGATAAGACACATGAGAACTCATACTGGCGAGAAACTATACAGGTGCCAGTTATGTCAGAAACCATTTACTGATCCTAGCACCCTGAGAAAGCACATGAGAACCCATAGTGACAAGAAACCATATAGGTGCCAGTTGTGTCATAAAACATTTAAGCAGTGTGGTACTCTGAAAGCACACATGAGAACCCATACTGGTGAAAAACCATACAAGTGCCCGTTGTGTTCGAAAGCTTTTGCTCAAGGTAGTCCACTGCAACTTCACATGAGAACCCATACTGGTGAAAAGCCATACAGGTGCCAGTTGTGTCAGAAAACATTTGCTGGACGTAATGGTCTGACAAAGCACATGAGGACCCATTCTGATGAAAAACAGTATAGGTGCCAGCTATGTCAGAAATCATTTAAAGAAGGTAGGTATCTGAAAGTGCACATGAGAACCCATACTGGCGAAAAACCGTACAGGTGCCAATTATGTCAGAGATCATTTGCTGACGGTAGAACTCTGAAAGCGCATATGATAACCCATTCTGGTGAAAAACCATACGTGTGCCATTTATGTCAAAAATCATTTGCTAGAGGTGATTATCTTAAAAGTCACATGAGAACCCATACTGGCGAAAAATCATACAATCGCCAATGTCGTCAGAAACCATGTACCATAGTCGGTACTCTGAAGAATCATATGAGAACTCATACAGGAGAAAAACCATACCTGTGTATGGTTTGCAATAAAGAATTCACCCTAATTGGAACGCTTAAGAAACACATTAGAACTCATGCAACTGAGAAGCAACACACACGCAATGAACCTTATACCAAGAACTGTTCTTCAGCGAAGCAGACTACTCTACACGAAGGAACACAGCCACAGGATTTTGAAATAGAAAGTGAAGTAATTGCTAAACTATCTGAGCATTTCATCACATTTAGTAGTACGAGCGTTATAGATAAACCAAATGAACGTTTCTCAAAGAACATTTATCCGGAATCTAGTGGCATTGCAGATCGTTTACAGAACATTACAGATGGAGAAATTCTGTATATATGCAAATTCAAATCTGAGGTTATGTCTAGATCTTTTGGATGTGGTATTTGTGACGAATTGTTTGAAATAGAGAAAGAATTTATGGAGCATTGTTTTATCCATCGATTTTCTCCACCTGTCGACTTAGTTGCTGACCTATGTTGAATCATAATTCCACATAATTACAGTTAGAAACAGTAGGCATTCAGATGTAGAGAATCAGAGGTTCCTCCTTATATGCACCACATGGGTGAGGTGTTGCTTTCTTCTGACGTAATTGTTAGGCTGTAGAATTGCTGCAGGTCATAAAAATTAAAGTTTGTGTTATGGTTAGTAAAGACGCAGTAAAGACTTTGTTCTGGGTTCCGCTACTTTCTAACTTTTTTGTTAAATATCAAATTTAGCTGCACAAAGACGTCTGCCTTACTAGCTATTTAATAGAGTGCTTAGCAGTACATCATTTTGTGAGACTGTTTTTAGACTATTGATACTTAACCTGTTGTCACCGAATTCATGATGTATTAATTAACTATTGAAATCAATTAGCTTATTCTACTTAGATTATGTGTTGGACGTTTTCTTTGTTGATTACGGATGATTAAAAATAATGTGTAATCGAGATGGTCATGTATCCTGCGTGTTTCGCGTCTTGGTCATTTTATGATACACTTTATTCTCTTATCAGTCTCTAAATAAATAATCTATTTATATCATTGTGGAACGCGTTGGTGTAGTGGTATGTTCTGTGCCTTGTAACCAGAGGGTCGCAGGTTCGAATCTACATCAAGCAACTGCGTAGCGACCCTGGACAAGTTGCTCACCCAGAATTGTCTGTGAGGACGGCAACGAGAAACCACCTCACTCATATCATCTCCTGGTGGCATAAAAGCCACTGGGTCTTCGGGCAGAGAATTCTTTTTTATTCTTATACGAAACTAATGTCAGCAACTTTACTGTAGAATAGTTGAAGAGTAAAGCTTTAATGGTAAATGACGCAGGTGGCACACATTCACATGTTTTAATCAAAAGAGCATTGAGATTAAGATCCTGATGCTTAACGTGTATTTCTCTAGCATCATGTGCTCCGTCATATCTATAGGACTCTGCTTCTCTTTGTCTTCCATCCCTGATCTCAGATTTCTACTCTTAGTTCAAGCACTTAACGTCAAAAATCATTATTAGTATTCATTTAAAATGCTAGAAGCATACTTTATTCTAGAATTTGTAGAGGGACTAACACAGAAGATAATCTGATATTGTGCCAGTTGAATATGTTTCAGAGAATATTTTAAAAACGCTGAGAAAATGTGTAGGCCTATAATTGGGTCAAATAGAAATTGGATTGACGAAAGGGCTTTGCTTCAATATAAATTTGACTAATGACAGTTATGGGCCTCCCTAGGCCTACTTACTGTTCTGGGGAAATGTCCGGGGGGAAATGTCCGGATACCAACCAACCGACACACCTCATAGTCTTTGAACATCTATCTTGTGCAATCAATCTCAAAGCATGGATTACTGGTTATTGGACGTTTAGATGCCGTTTGCAGTTCCAATGATATGGTGGGAGCAAAAAGATCATGCTTTATAGGCCCTGTCTGTTTGACAATTGTTTAGGGTCATTCCTCCAACAGCAAGAAATCACTTGAATAGGCTAATTATCTTAATCTTCCTATGCCAAAGCCACCGGCATTTTAACCATCGACAGCGTTGATGAAACTGTGACAGAGGAACAGAAAACTGTTGATCCTGATTTCAAACCACTGCAGTGCTGCGATCCTTATTTTATAACTTAACCTGAGTCAAGGATTTAAATTCATCAAACAGTCGAGCAGAATTGCAGGGCTCTTGGCTTCATGGATAGAATCCGCTGGCGAATGGAAATAATTAATGTTGCTGCATTTCGCATGCTCCATGACGATTTCAACAAGTTTTTTTTATATATAAACACGATACTTTATCCGTCTGCAAAGATGTTTAGGTATTGTCTGGTGTACTTGTGTCATTCCACAATGGAAATAGGTGTCCATCAATACCAGTCATGTAGGGCATGCTGTACACACGAAAGAGACGTACGATAAAATAAAGCTTATAAGTTTTACCGTCAGGGGGGTTTAGGGCAATGGCTAACACTCCGGCACGAAGAGCAGAAGATCAGCATGGACGCAGGATCGATTCCCGCTACTGTCCCAAAGTAGACTCGGCCTTTCATTCGCCAGATGGCGTTTGCAAAATGAGAAGTAGGACGTGATGGGCGCCTGCATGGCTGCCATACAATTGAATTCTACTCCCGTAATAACTTGTGATCATCCGTTCATACTATGACTTTTAAACAAACTGCGGCGTGTCAGTTTGAATCAATAAACAAAGATTATTATAATCTATACACTATATAACTGGAATGTTTGGTGAATTGAAAGCTTGTTGTTGGCAGAAGATCTGCATGGACGCGAGATCTCCAAGGGTATACAAAGTATTGTTGCTTCACGTGTGAGTGGAACAGTCAGGTAAGAGATTCCCACTACATCAAGAGCGCCTGAACACGTCATTTAACGTTTTGTAATATGCCAAAAGAACGTTAATAATGAATCACTGGTTGATCCCAGCAGGGCTTTCTTGCCACCTCTTCACACCTAGCTTGAACTAGTGAAGAACTTTGTCACGGCGTTGAACAAAGAGGGAAAGGGACCAAGTAGGCTACGTAAGAGACAAGTTTCCTCGGATAAGTGAGGCCAAGACACCAGATGGCATTTTTTGTGTGTACAGGTCATGTGCTATTTCAGATGACTACCTTGAGCAAATGTTTTCCGACCTAACTGGAACGTGCATCAGTTTTCGCCAGTATATGTTATCTTATGCACCATTAAAAAAAGTAGGTCGACATCCAGTTCTAGGACTACGGCGGCCCGTTCGGGCCATCGGATAATTTTTTTTCAGAAGTCGTTATAACGCCTTTTACGCTGGATATTCTTTTAGCCATCTGATATATGCTATAAATAGACGCGTAAATTTTTTATTGAGGTCAAATGTGCTATAAATAGACACAGAAAAAAGTTTATTTATCGAAGTGAACTATGCTATAAATAGATATGTTCTTATTGCGACTTCTTTCATGTTCATCTATCAATCTTTCAATTTATCGATTTCATTCTTTGAGTTTATCAGTTTCATTCGTTTACGTTTTCGAAAGAAATACGCATTCTGTGGTAGGCTAAGTATTTATAGTTGCATGAATAGTTACTATTTAATATACTTATCGAACAAAATAAATTTTTCTGTGTCTATTTATAGCATAGTAGCTACAAAAGGTGAATTGCTGGTTTAACCCTCCGAGGACTGAACTTTTTGTAGTCATTCTAGTACTATGAGGGGGTCTAGCAGACCCCTAGGTCTATTGTACTGTTTTGCATTGACTATCCAATTTTTTAATTGTTGTAACTTAAAATTAAAACAAGGAGACACTGCAGACACTTGTATATGTGTAACATAACAATAAAACTAATTACAAATACTCGGGTATGCGAAGTATTCACATACATGTGAATTTATCAGTTATGTAGCCTATCATTTTCAGTGGTACATTGTAGATAAACAAAACATGTAACAATGTAGTTTCATATATATCGCGTCTTAGCAGTAGCATATTATTCGGACAGAGTGATAAGTGCTATATAGATGTCCTTTTGGTCGTAATTACCTACAGTGCTGGTCAGCCTACTGGTCATTTTCCGTGGCACAATTGCAACAGCGACGAGACATCTTTACTCGTGAGTGTTCGCCACATACGTGCTTTTCACAGCCATCGCAAAGTTGCTTGCTTTTACGCTTTCTCTTCGCTGGACACACATAGCAACAGCCTCTTCCAGCAATTGATCGCATTCCACGGACAATGGGTTGCACTTGTGACACATTGTAACCCATCATTTTCATCGCATCTGTAGTTACTGCACGAAGTCTCATTGCATGCTGCTGACGATATTCCAAGAGGGGCTGACATAATTCTATACTTAGTCGCTTCAGCCACCAATGACGACGACGATGTAATGGCAAGGGAGCTTGAAGATTTTCAATATTCCATACAGTATAGGCATTGTTACCAGCAACATCGACAACATTGAAAAACATCGCCAATGGCCAACGAAGAGTAGTTCTGCGGCAACTGTGCCTATTCCAGGACTGTCCAGGCGAATCCTGGACGGTTGGCAACCTTATTACCTTACCTGCCTATTGATTTTGTTTTGACTGAACGCCCGTAATAACTCTGGGTACAGTGACTGGGGTTTGGGGATTACGATTACCATAGCTGATTACGAAATCGTGATTTGGAACACGTCCCATCTAGGCTTAATTTATAATCATCTATTGTTTACATAGATTTGTTACACAACAACGAATTGCCATATGATGCCGGAAAACCCAGAAATAAAACAACTTACTTAATTATATAAGTTGATGTGAGATGGTGGGTGAGGCTTCGTTGGGTGAGGTCTTGTGAGTAGACCCTGGTGGCATTTAGGTCAATGTTTTGGTCAGTTATGGTCTAATGAGTGAATACTGACCAAGGTCGGCGCTGGTGGACGTTAATAGGTGTAGAAAGGTTACTTGTTGATTCTTGAGATGGTGTTGAAACTTGGTAAATTAAAACTTAAAATAGGAAATTATGGCACGTGACAACAATACAGCTGTCGTTCAGTCCGTTCCACCCTCTGGCTCACACGCTTTTGACTGAATTATTTATTATCTTATTTGCGTCAGAACTTTGACCTTTTTACCTTTTGTGAGAGTACGTCTTCAGTTTATGCAGAGTTTATAATAACGCCAGATTTGGTATTAAAGGGATCGTTCGGTTATTGCTAAGTACTAAATACTGTTGTTTGGAAGGTTGGATTCGGCATACTACATTTTTTATTTGATTTACGTGTAGCATTTATATAGAACTTTTTGCCACCTGAGAAGCAGAATTGTGTAAACAAGTGCTTCGTCAACCAGTTTGCTAGTTACACAGGCATATAATATTATGTCTGTGTGTTATTTCTTGTGTGTCTCTTTTGCAACAGTATTTTAAAGTTAAATAGTATGGTTTTGAATTTACAGCATTGAAATTGCATTTTAATGTATGACAAAGTGTTTTTAATTTCCTTACTGGTCTGATGATTCTGCTCAGTTTAAATTTTGCCAGTCATGATTTAGGCAAATGATAGATTTTGAGTAAACTTGTTTGGTTTTACATAGGTGTTTTCGTTAAGTATTTCAAAGAGGATTCCCAAAAGAAATGGCTTCAGTCAGTGATTCTCAGAAAGAGAAACTAAAGCAGGTTAGAATTACTTTTTCAACCATGTACGTTTTATATGTTAGAACAACGAATTCAATTTTTACGTTCCAATTATTAATCCTTAAATACACAATAAGTTTTGCGTATACAAGATGGTCTGTTTAAAGAGCCTCTTTTAATGAGTCTGGGCAGAAATTTGGTTTGAAATTTCAGCTCCACCTGCACCCCCTAGCCACCAACTTAGCTATAATGTGTACACTGACCGTAACCTGTCGGTGGGAAGATTAGACGGCAAGGGAGAGAACTGTGCCACCCACCCTCATATGCCGAGGCTAAGAAAATGAAGTCACTAACACTTTATGCCCATGGCTGCCTCAGGGTTAGCTTAAGGGACTGCTCTTCTTCTCTCAAGGAAAAAGTCGCATTCCATATATTGACTAACAAAGCTTCAAAGAGATTAGTGAGTAAGTTGAAAATAGATTTACAGGTGTGACTTTGTTGAGTTTACAGTTGTTGAGTGTACATTGTCGAATGTGCAGTTGACTTGTCTGAATTAAGAGGTTTAGATGGTTACTAGTACGAATTTTTCAGATATTAGCTCAAGCCAACAACATGCGATATAATTCTAACACTATAACTTTTACTTAACAGTTCAATTACAGTTTGACAGTTTAAGGAAGCATGTGCAGTTGACATTCCAGAGTATTTTAGGCATTCTAGTACTGTGTTCTTAAATGTGAATTTTTCCTTTAGTCAAACTTTGTAATTTTGTGTTAAACTGTGCAGTTCAGGCAAAACATTTCTGATGTACTGAAACATGAACATGATGATTCGTATCTGCTTCGATGGTTAAGGGGTATGTCTTCGGTAAATCTCTAACAATTTAATGAGTTGTAGTAGTTTGGATTTTTATGGTGTGGTAGAGTACATGTCTAATGTTTGCAGTGCCCGACTGACAACAGAGAGATCGGGGTTCAAATCCCCACCAGGGCAGAAATTTGTATCGAGATTTCTGCTTCATCTACACCCCTCTGACTAACTTGACTGTAATGAGTACACTGACTATACAGTGCACTGTTGGTGGGAAGATTAGACGGCAGGAGAGTGGATTGGCTACTTGCCCTCATATGCCAAGGCTAAGAAAACGAAGTTGCTATCACCATAACCTTAGATGTCTCTCAGACTAACTTAACACTTCAGTGACGAGCTGCATTGATTTCCTAGTCATTGTTAGTAAACTTTTGTCAGTAAGGTGTTAAGGAACTCTAGAATGGGTTTATAGACAAGGTGCTCTATAATTTAAATCAGTCATGGTATATTATAGACACCAGTTCTTCGAGAAATCTTGCCCTGAACCATCCAATCTGCTGCCTTCCTATTTCTTGTAAGCTTAACCCTTTAATGCCGAGCATGTACTTATAGAGACTAGGAAACCAATGCAGTTCGTCATTAAAGGATTAAAACAACGAATCCTAACAGTTCCTCTGTTGTTTTCTTTCTCTCTGGTCTTGGAACCTTGTACTGGAACCTTCCAGAACTGATGCAGCTCTCGTCAATAATGTTGTTGGCTTGTGCTTGGCTTTGAAGGAATGCTTTACATATTTTTTAGTTTGCGATTACAAGTGTGATGGAGAAGTGTTTATACAGTTGCTGATTTTAATTTGTTCTGTACTTTTCAGCACGAAATTTTGATTTGGCCCAATCAGAAAATATGCTGAGAGATGTAAGTTTTACAGACATGCACAAACACATGCATGCATACACACATGCATACACAGTCACATACGTATTGTATTGCATCTGGGCATTTATAAAGTGCCTCTAGTAGTAGTGACTATACATGTACACACATGCAAGTCTACATATAACATACATTATAATTTATAATACATTTAGTGAACTTCTATTTGGCAGCGCCATGCTTTCTCGATTGTTGGCCCTGCAATTTGGAGTGGGCTTCCTATGGCTTTTTGCTTGGTGCCCAGAGTCCATGCTACCATGTTTTATATCCACCTTAAGACTGTTCTATTTAGCCGGGTTTGCTCCTGAGTAGATATCAAAGCCCTACCTGCACCTCACCGTGGTGAGAGGGTGAACAGCCAAGTAGGGGATAGCCTGGTGGGGCTATACCATCAGTGGTGAAGACCTTGGTCGAAGACCTTGGTTGAAGAACCACCTTGGGCGTTTTGCGAGGTGGAAAGGCTCACCAGGAACCCTGAAACAGCTGGCCAACGCAGGAGGCAGGTGTTGGAAGGACACCTCAGACCGGAAGAGGCCAGAATGGCCCAACGATCTCCTTACCCTACCAGGAGAGGACTGGTCACCGCCTGGCAAGAGACCAAGAAACTCTAACAAAATAACTCGCAAGAGACCGACCGAAATGGAGAAGTTTTGTTAGAGCCTCATCGTCAGCGAATACTTGACGGAGGAGAAAGAAAGAAAGATATCCTGAAGGGGTGCTATATAAATCTCAGAAATATATGAATGAATATAGGCTTGTGAATACCTATAACACAGATACATGCATATAATATATGCATATATTATGTAAATATATGCATATTATGCATATATGCATAATACTTGCTCACATGCATACATGCATACATTCATACAAGCATCCACATTAAACACATAATATAATATAATATAATATATGCATATATTATGTAAATATATGCATATTATGCATATATGCATAATACTTGCTTACATGCATACATTCATACAAGCATCCACATTAAACACATATACAATCATACATATCTACAAACATGCAGATGTACATACATACATTTAGTACATATATACCTACATGCATACCATACCATAAATACATACATTTATACACACACACACACACACACACGTTTATATAAATGAATGAAATGAGATTTTTGTTTTGTTTGACTGAAGCACCTGAAGTGGAGGGTGATTGTGAAGGCCGATGAAATACTGACCAACTGGACCCCTCCTCCTGTCCTTCTCGCGTACTACCCAGGCGGTATCCATGGTTACGACAGAGAGGGTAGACCGATCTGGATCGAAACAATAGGCAGGGCTGATGTCAAGGGTAAGAGAATTGCAGAGGTGTTGTCATCAGTGGCCTCTGACCTCTGCTTTATGGTAGAAGCTTTGGGTTCAACCTGGCAAAACAGTGCATTATGATTTTGGATTGTAATTTTACTTAAAGTGACCATCAACTGATGTAAATTATACCTGAGGAAAACTGTCTATCTCGTACAGCATTTGTCACACAGATGCTTTATACTTAATTTTTTTTTCTATTTGATGAACTATGTACACCAAAATGCGGTTAGCGTTTGGTTTTTTTCAATAAAGCATATACTTACTTACTTACATAGAAATTATAACAATGGTACTATTGTAATTGTAATTATGATTTGAATTGTAGTCATAATTATAATTGTGATCGAACATTTATCAATCACCACTCAGTGATTCAGAGGTGCTCCCGACCCAAGTCGGTCACTAAGAAATAAAATAGACTTCAGGTGTTTCCGACACAGTGTAAGATGAATTTAACTAGAGGAGCCACATAAATTATAAGCAAACCTTCTAGATTGACCAGTAGCCAGTGCTATGGAAGACATTGGATTAGATTAAATTAGGGCTGGTACTGATTAAAATAATTTAATCGATTAATCTCCCAAATTTAATTGAGATTAATCGATTAACTTCGATTAATTTGGTCCACATTACATAAAGCTAAAAGAACTGCTTAGACTGTGTACACTGCAAAAATCCTTCAATCATTCGACATACTAAAGTTCAAATTGTCAAACTGAGAAATGTAGTCAGTAGTAACTACCTTCTATCTACACAAATCTTCTATAATTTTGCCATCTTCGACTTTTCCCTCAGCATTTACCTTAAATACAAAATGTTCGCTTAATTTTCCACTCAAATGTTTCACATTATTACTGTTCGCCATATTGTTTATTCCGGAAATAGGTCGGTTGACATCACAAAATAGGTAAGAAAATTAATCGAAAATTAATCTAACAAGCCGAAATTAATCGATTAAAATGTTTAACGATTAATCGATTAATTAATCGTTAAAATCCTCAGCACTAGATTAAATTAGATAGGTTAGATTAAGGATCAGATTGAGATAGATGAGGTCCTGCCCTTGCCCATAACTGTCTTTCGTCATTTTCTGCAGTGGGTAAGAATCCTGGGTTTATACAAAGCTCGAGGGTACGTACCATACGTATTCTATTTTTTGAAAGGTACGTACGTTTTTTAACGTACCCTATTTTAGGGTACGTAAACAATACAAAAATACGTTAACCACGTCATTGCTTATTATAAGAATGTTCAATTTAATTTAAGCAAACAACCACAACCCAGTATTATACAGGTAGTAAATTGCTGCAATGCTATATTGTAGGTCTATGTTTATCCAGCAGACATTGCACTTAATGCACTAATGTCAGATTATACGTAGGCTATGGGTCGCCGAGTAAACCATAAACAAAATTTTCGTGTATGATCACGTCATACGGCGTATTCTATTTTTGAAAGGTACGTTTTAACGTATTCTATTTTAGGGTACGCGTTCCCTCGAGCTCTGGTTTGATACGATGGTTTTCTTTGGTAAATGATTTCCGTGCATTTTCTTAGGCATCATGGCGTCCGCAAAGAAGAGCGATCTGATGAAGTACAAGATCTGGCAAGCTGAACTCATCCAAAAGACTCTTCATGAACAGTGCATTAAGGCAAGTTCAGCAATTGCGTTGCTTGCACGGATATGTTGGACATGGTAACCGATTGGTAGGGCTCTCGCTTTAGACACCTTTAAAATGTTGTCAATTGTTGCTAAATAGGCATTGGACATACTTGCCAATTGGTTGGAGACCCGCCACTGCTTGTACTCTGACAGTGCCAGTCCCACGCCTGGATAAAGGAGGAGGACGGCGCTAATCATATTTGCAGGGCTGTTAATATCACGATATAGTATTGCAGTACTTGGTATCACCGATACTTTTTTCAGTATCGCAGAGAGTATCGCAATACTTTTATTTTGTGGGTTTCACATGTGTATTGCCAATACTTTTTTAAGCGTTTCATCGATACTCGATACCAATACTTTTTCCACTATAATTTATATGGTTTCTCATCGGCTTAAATAAGTCGTGATCAAGAATAGTGAGAAATAAATCGTTATGCTTTGAAAATGGCCTTTTACCACGTTTTAAAATACTTTGACAATACAATACAATAGTAATTTAGATATCACCGCGTAGTTTATGTGAATAAACATAAACTTACTTATCGAAAGTATTAAGTAAAAGTATTGGTATTTGTATTGCAATACTTTTAAGAAATAGTATTGGTATTGGTATTGCCAATACTTTTATTAGGAAGTATTAGTATTGCCAATACTTTTATTAGAAAGTATTGGTATTGCCAATACTTTTATTAGGCAGTATTGGTATTGCCAATACTTTTTCCAAGTATTGTTAACAGCCCTGCATTTTTGTTATGACACAGTGTTGTTTAACAGCAACCAACAAATTGGTTGTGTGCTTGCTCTAGGCTTGCCTAGCTTGCTTAGAGTAACACAGGGAGGAAATCCGATCGACGTATTCGATGATCGTAGATTCGGAACCGACCTGGGCTGATGAACCAAAGTCCTCCGTGCCCACCTTCATGTGGTGCAGACTGTTAGTACCCTCCCTTAATTGGGTAGGAGAACGAACGGGCACGGCAGGCAAAACCAGGGGAAGGCAATGGCAAACCACCCCTGTTACCATGCCAAGAAAACCTTTATGAATCAAGCTAATTCAAACAAAGTAGTAGTCGCAGATGGTGAGACTCCCAGGCCGGAGTGCGACTCAACAGCTACTGGGAAAGAGCGAAATGGAGAGTTGAAAGCAATTCAGTCTAATGAAGCAACAGGACAAAAGCCGAAAGGAGGTTCAGTGGCAGATCGTACTGGAAAGCAAAGACTCATCCTGAGCTGTAAAAATAAAATGAAAATAAGCACATGGAATGTCCGTAGTATGCAGAGTGGAAAGATGGATATCATTCAGAGAGAGATGGAACGACTTGATATATCAATCATGGGGTTAAGTGAAACAAGATGGAAAGGACAGGGCCATTTCAATTGGAATGGTTATAGGATTATAATGTCAGGTAAAAAAGAAAAAGGAAGAAGTGGGGTAGCAATTATGTGTGATAGAACAAGCGCAAATTCAATAATGGGTTATGATACAGTGAGTGACAGAATCTTGAGCGTAAGATTTCGAGGAAAGAAAGTTAATATAACAATTATACAAATATATGCACCAACGTCAATGGCGATTGAGGAAGAGCACGAAAGCTTTTACAATGAATTACAAAGTGTAATTGATAAAACTCCTAAAGGAGATGTAATAATGGTCATTGGTGACTTTAATGCGAAGGTGGGAAAATATAATGGAGGAGGGGGAGACACGTTAGGAGGTCATGGGTTGGGAGAGCAAAATGATGCAGGAGAGAGATTAGTGGATTTTTGCGAAGGAAACAGCCTGAGAATAATGAATACATGGTTTGAACAGCCAAAAAGAAGGTTGTATACGTGGACGTCACCAGATGGAAAACACAGGAACCAGATTGATTACATACTGATAAATAAAAGATGGAATAGCACGATAAGAGATGTTAGAACAAAACCAGGCGCTGACTGTGGAACCGATCATGAACTACTAGTAGCAACAGTGCAAACGAAACTAAAAAAATTAAAAAAAGGAGAAAGATTGATCACATACGACTGCAAGGAAATATCACAGGAATACAGAGTAGAAATAAGGAATAGATTTGAAATATTGGAGAGGGACGATGCAGAAACAGAGGAGGTTGAGAACAATTTATGGGAAAAGACAAAGGAAGTGATCTTAGAAACTGCGGAGAAATATATTCCGAAGAAAAGAAAAACTAAAACAACTCCTTGGCTATCGAAAGAAGCTATTAACATAGCCATATGCAGAAGGGAAGCAAAAAGAGAAGGAGATAAAGATAAGATAAGAAAACTGAACAGCGCATTCCAAAAACAAGCGCGCATGGACAAAGAAAAACATCTAAATGAATTATGCAAGGAAATGGAGGAGGAGGGAAGAAAAGGAAGAACTAAAACTATGTTTTCAAAAGTGAGGGAAATAACGAGAAAAAACACACCAAAAATGGGGTCGCTGAAAGCAGGTGATGGACACATAATTGCGGATGAAGAAGGAATGAAGAAAAGATGGAAGGAATACACAGAAGAGTTGTACAACGAAGATAAAAGAGTAAAGGTAGAAAAAACAGATGTAACAGAGTATGAAAATGAACCGGAAATCATGGAAGCAGAGGTAGAATGGGCTATTAAACAATTGAAAGATAATAAGGCCCCGGGTCAAGACGGGATACCAATAGAAATGGTAAAAGCTGGGGATGGCGTGATGACAAAGACAATAACAAAGATTTGTAATAACATATGGAAAACTGGAAAGTGGCCAGAAGATTGGAAAAGTTCAGTCTTTATCCCTTTATTTAAAAAAGGAGACGCAAAAGAGTGTGAAAATTACAGGACAATAGCAATGATATCACACATAAGCAAAATATTACTCAAAATAATACATAAAAGAATGGAGAGTACAATAGAGAGAGAGCTTCCTGATAGTCAAGCAGGATTTAGGAAATTTCGTGGAACACGTGATCATATTGCCAATATGAGGTGGATAATGGAGAGACAAAGGGAGTTTGGACAGAAAGTATACATATGCTTCATTGATTATAGCAAAGCGTTTGACTGCATTAATCATGAATTGATGTGGAAAACCTTGGGAGAAATGGGAATACCGAAACACTTGATTCAACTTCTTAGGGGTTTGTACGAAGATCAGATAGCGGTGATAAGGACTGAATATGGAGATACTGACAGATTCAGGATAAGGAAGGGAGTGCGGCAAGGATGCATTCTGTCTCCTTTCCTATTTAATATGTATGCTGAAAGGATAATGAGGCAGGCGGGAATGGATGAGGCTATGGAAGGAATAAAGATAGCGGGAAGAACAATAAACAATCTGAGATACGCTGACGATACAACACTATTGGCGGGTAAAAAAACCGATTTGGTAGAACTAATAAGAAGGCTCAAGAGTGAAAGTGAGAAAGCAGGACTCTACTTCAATATAAAGAAGACAAAGATCATGACAACAGAGGAGGAGGACAGTTTTGTAGTAGATGGAGAGGAAATAGAAACGGTAACTAGCTTCACGTTTTTGGGATCAGTAATAGAAAAAGAGGGAAAGTGTGATATGGAAATAAATCGTAGAGTAGCGATAGGAAAAACTGCAATGAATGGTCTGGAAAAAATATGGAAGGACAAACATGTGAGTATAGACACGAAAAAAAGATTGGTGAAGGCTCTGATCATACCAACAGTAACATACGGCAGTGAGACATGGACAATGACCAAGAAAATGAAAAAAAGATTAACGCATGCGAAATGTGGATATGGAGGAAGATGCAGAGAATATCATGGAAAGAGAAAAGGACCAACGATTGGGTGCGCATGAGTATCGGAATTGAGAATGAAGAGACACTACAACAAACAGTGCTAAGAGCAAAGTTGAGGTTCTTTGGTCATGTCATGCGATCAGATGGATTGGAAAAGGAAATGATGTTAGCATATGGAGAGGGAAGGAGAAAACAAGGACGACCAAGGAAAAAGTGGATGGACGAGATACATGAAACAACTGGAATGAATTTGGCAGAACTGAGAGATGCGACGGCGGACAGAAGGAAATGGAGAGGCTTGATCATGAAGGTCGCTAGAGTTCCAGGAACTGACAGCACAAGGTAGCTTGCTAACACACAGCATATGGGTTCGAACCTCCTCTGAAATAGTTGCTGTATAGGGACATTAAGCAAGTCATTCACTTACAATTGCTCAGTGCTATCAACTGATGCTTGGTCGTTAGGTAGTGGCGCTTAATAAATGTGTAGTAATAATAATATGTCAATAATTTTGAAGCAGCTGATGCCTTGTGCATTGTGACAACGGGTCGATGATTAGATTAGAATTAGATTATAGATTAAATGAGATGTTAAGACTAGGAATGCACTACATACCTTTCTGTCATTATCATCATCATCGTTAGCTTCATCATCATCATCATTGTAATTTCATCATCATGCCATCATCATCATTGCCGTAGTCTTCATCATTGTCATCATCATGAAGAGTAGTTATACATTTTTTAGGTATTCTCGAATTTCACTCTCGGCTTTTCTGGTTTCTTTTTAGCACAGCAGAAATGTTGGTATGATCCTGATCTTTGATATGGAAGGCTTCAATAACTCTTTTCAATAACTCTTTTCAATAACTTTTCAATAACTCTTTTCAATAACTCTTTTCAATAACTCTTTTCAATAACTCTTTTCAATAACTCTTTTCAATAACTCTTTTCAATAACTCTTTTCAATAACTCTTTTCAATAACTCTTTTCAATAACTCTTTTCAATAACTCTTTTCAATAACTCTTTTCAATAACTCTTTTCAATAACTCTTTTCAATAACTCTTTTCAATAACTCTTTTCAATAACTCTTTTCAATAACTCTTTTCAATAACTCTTTTCAATAACTCTTTTCAATAACTCTTTTCAATAACTCTTTTCAATAACTCTTTTCAATAACTCTTTTCAATAACTCTTTTCAATAACTCTTTTCAATAACAATTTCAATAACTCTTTTCAATAACTCTTTTCAATAACTCTTTTCAATAACTCTTTTCAATAACTCTTTTCAATAACTCTTTTCAATAACTCTTTTCAATAACTCTTTTCAATAACTCTTTTCAATAACTCTTTTCAATAATAACTCTTTTCAATAACTCTTTTCAATAACTCTTTTCAATAACTCTTTTCAATAACTCTTTTCAATAACTCTTTTCAATAACTCTTTTCAATAACTTTTCAATAACTTTTCAATAACTCTTTTCAATAACTCTTTTCAATAACTCTTTTCAATAACTCTTTTCAATAACTCTTTTCAATAACTCTTTTCAATAACTCTTTTCAATAACTCTTTTCAATAACTCTTTTCAATAACTCTTTTCAATAACTCTTTTCAATAACTCTTTTCAATAACTCTTTTCAATAACTCTTTTCAATAACTCTTTTCAATAACTCTTTTCAATAACTCTTTTCAATAACTCTTTTCAATAACTCTTTTCAATAACTCTTTTCAATAACTCTTTTCAATAACTCTTTTCAATAACTTTTCAATAACTCTTTTCAATAACTCTTTTCAATAACTTTTCAATAACTCTTTTCAATAACTCTTTTCAATAACTCTTTTCAATAACTCTTTTCAATAACTCTTTTCAATAACTCTTTTCAATAACTCTTTTCAATAACTCTTTTCAATAACTCTTTTCAATAACTCTTTTCAATAACTCTTTTCAATAACTCTTTTCAATAACTCTTTTCAATAACTCTTTTCAAATAACTCAATTTCAATAAATAACTCTTTTCAATAACTCTTTTCAATAACTCTTTTCAATAACTCTTTTCAATAACTCTTTTCAATAACTCTTTTCAATAACTCTTTTCAATAACTCTTTTCAATAACTCTTTTCAATAACTCTTTTCAATAACTCTTTTCAATAACTCTTTTCAATAACTCTTTTCAATAACTCTTTTCAATAACTCTTTTCAATAACTCTTTTCAATAACTCTTTTCAATAACTCTTTTCAATAACTCTTTTCAATAACTCTTTTCAATAACTCTTTTCAATAACTCTTTTCAATAACTCTTTTCAATAACTCTTTTCAATAACTCTTTTCAATAACTCTTTTCAATAACTCTTTTCAATAACTCTTTTCAATAACTCTTTTCAATAACTCTTTTCAATAACTCTTTTCAATAACTCTTTTCAATAACTCTTTTCAATAACTCTTTTCAATAACTCTTTTCAATAACTCTTTTCAATAACTCTTTTCAATAACTCTTTTCAATAACTCTTTTCAATAACTCTTTTCAATAACTCTTTTCAATAACTCTTTTCAATAACTCTTTTCAATAACTCTTTTCAATAACTCTTTTCAATAACTCTTTTCAATAACTCTTTTCAATAACTCTTTTCAATAACTCTTTTCAATAACTCTTTTCAATAACTCTTTTCAATAACTCTTTTCAATAACTCTTTTCAATAACTCTTTTCAATAACTCTTTTCAATAACTCTTTTCAATAACTCTTTTCAATAACTCTTTTCAATAACTCTTTTCAATAACTCTTTTCAATAACTCTTTTCAATAACTCTTTTCAATAACTCTTTTCAATAACTCTTTTCAATAACTCTTTTCAATAACTTTTTTCAATAACTCTTTTCAATAACTCAATAACTTTCAATAACTCTTTTCAATAACTCTTTTCAATAACTCTTTTCAATAACTCTTTTCAATAACTCTTTTCAATAACTCTTTTCAATAACTCTTTTCAATAACTCTTTTCAATAACTCTTTTCAATAACTCTTTTCAATAACTTTTCAATAACTCTTTTCAATAACTCTTTTCAATAACTCTTTTCAATAACTCTTTTCAATAACTCTTTTCAATAACTCTTTTCAATAACTCTTTTCAATAACTCTTTTCAATAACTCTTTTCAATAACTCTTTTCAATAACTCTTTTCAATAACTCTTTTCAATAACTCTTTTCAATAACTCTTTTCAATAACTCTTTTCAATAACTCTTTTCAATAACTCTTTTCAATAACTCTTTTTCAATAACTCTTTTCAATAACTCAATTTTCAATAACTCTTTTCAATAACTCTTTTCAATAACTCTTTTCAATAACTCTTTTCAATAACTCTTTTCAATAACTCTTTTCAATAACTCTTTTCAATAACTCTTTTCAATAACTCTTTTCAATAACTCTTTTCAATAACTCTTTTCAATAACTCTTTTCAATAACTCTTTTCAATAACTCTTTTCAATAACTCTTTTCAATAACTCTTTTCAATAACTCTTTTCAATAACTCTTTTCAATAACTCTTTTCAATAACTCTTTTCAATAACTCTTTTCAATAACTCTTTTCAATAACTCTTTTCAATAACTCTTTTCAATAACTCTTTTCAATAACTCTTTTCAATAACTCTTTTCAATAACTCTTTTCAATAACTCTTTTCAATAACTCTTTTCAATAACTCTTTTCAATAACTCTTTTCAATAACTCTTTTCAATAACTCTTTTCAATAACTCTTTTCAATAACTCTTTTCAATAACTCTTTTCAATAACTCTTTTCAATAACTCTTTTCAATAACTCTTTTCAATAACTCTTTTCAATAACTCAATTTTCAATAACTCTTTTCAATAACTCTTTTCAATAACTCTTTTCAATAACTCTTTTCAATAACTCTTTTCAATAACTCTTTTCAATAACTCTTTTCAATAACTCTTTTCAATAACTCTTTTCAATAACTCTTTTCAATAACTCTTTTCAATAACTCTTTTCAATAACTCTTTTCAATAACTCTTTTCAATAACTCTTTTCAATAACTCTTTTCAATAACTCTTTTCAATAACTCTTTTCAATAACTCTTTTCAATAACTCTTTTCAATAACTCTTTTCAATAACTCTTTTCAATAACTCTTTTCAATAACTCTTTTCAATAACTCTTTTCAATAACTCTTTTCAATAACTCTTTTCAATAACTCTTTTCAATAACTCTTTTCAATAACTCTTTTCAATAACTCTTTTCAATAACTCTTTTCAATAACTCTTTTCAATAACTCTTTTCAATAACTCTTTTCAATAACTCTTTTCAATAACTCTTTTCAATAACTCTTTTTTCAATAACTCTTTTCAATAACTCTTTTCAATAACTCAATTTCTTTTCAATAACTCTTTTCAATAACTCTTTTCAATAACTCTTTTCAATAACTCTTTTCAATAACTCTTTTCAATAACTCTTTTCAATAACTCTTTTCAATAACTCTTTTCAATAACTCTTTTCAATAACTCTTTTCAATAACTCTTTTCAATAACTCTTTTCAATAACTCTTTTCAATAACTCTTTTCAATAACTCTTTTCAATAACTCTTTTCAATAACTCTTTTCAATAACTCTTTTCAATAACTCTTTTCAATAACTCTTTTCAATAACTCTTTTCAATAACTCTTTTCAATAACTCTTTTCAATAACTCTTTTCAATAACTCTTTTCAATAACTCTTTTCAATAACTCTTTTCAATAACTCTTTTCAATAACTCTTTTCAATAACTCTTTTCAATAACTCTTTTCAATAACTCTTTTCAATAACTCTTTTCAATAACTCTTTTCAATAACTCTTTTCAATAACTTTTCAATAACTCTTTTCAATAACTCTTTTCAATAACTCTTTTCAATAACTCTTTTCAATAACTCTTTTCAATAACTCTTTTCAATAACTCTTTTCAATAACTCTTTTCAATAACTCTTTTCAATAACTCTTTTCAATAACTCTTTTCAATAACTCTTTTCAATAACTCTTTTCAATAACTCTTTTCAATAACTCTTTTCAATAACTCTTTTCAATAACTCTTTTCAATAACTCTTTTCAATAACTCTTTTCAATAACTCTTTTCAATAACTCTTTTCAATAACTCTTTTCAATAACTTTTCAATAACTCTTTTCAATAAACTCTTTTCAATAACTCTTTTCAATAACTCTTTTCAATAACTCTTTTCAATAACTCTTTTCAATAACTCTTTTCAATAACTCTTTTCAATAACTTTCAATAACTCTTTTCAATAACTCTTTTCAATAACTCTTTTCAATAACTCTTTTCAATAACTCTTTTCAATAACTCTTTTCAATAACTCTTTTCAATAACTCTTTTCAATAATTTTCAATAACTCTTTTTTCAATAACTCTTTTCAATAACTCTTTTCAATAACTCTTTTCAATAACTCTTTTCAATAACTCTTTTCAATAACTCTTTTCAATAACTCTTTTCAATAACTCTTTTCAATAACTCTTTTCAATAACTCTTTTCAATAACTCTTTTCAATAACTCTTTTCAATAACTCTTTTCAATAACTCTTTTCACTCTTTTCAATTTTCAATCAATAACTCTTTTCAATAACTCTTTTCAATAACTCTTTTCAATAACTCTTTTCAATAACTCTTTTCAATAACTCTTTTCAATAACTCTTTTCAATAACTCTTTTCAATAACTCTTTTCAATAACTCTTTTCAATAACTCTTTTCAATAACTCTTTTCAATAACTCTTTTCAATAACTCTTTTCAATAACTCTTTTCAATAACTCTTTTCAATAACTCTTTTCAATAACTCTTTTCAATAACTCTTTTCAATAACTCTTTTCAATAACTCTTTTCAATAACTCTTTTCAATAACTCTTTTCAATAACTCTTTTCAATAACTCTTTTCAATAACTCTTTTCAATAACTCTTTTCAATAACTCAATAACTTTCAATAACTCTTTTCAATAACTCTCTTTTCAATAAATAACTCTTTTCAATAACTCTTTTCAATAACTCTTTTCAATAACTCTTTTCAATAACTTTTCAATAACTCTTTTCAATAACTCTTTTCAATAACTCTTTTCAATAACTCTTTTCAATAACTCAATTTTCAATCAACTCTTTTCAATAACTCTTTTCAATAACTCTTTTCAATAACTCTTTTCAATAACTCTTTTCAATAACTCTTTTCAATAACTCTTTTCAATAACTCTTTTCAATAACTTTTCAATAACTCTTTTCAATAACTCTTTTCAATAACTCTTTTCAATAACTCTTTTCAATAACTCTTTTCAATAACTCTTTTCAATAACTCTTTTCAATAACTCTTTTCAATAACTCTTTTCAATAACTCTTTTCAATAACTCTTTTCAATAACTCTTTTCAATAACTCTTTTCAATAACTCTTTTCAATAACTCTTTTCAATAACTCTTTTCAATAACTCTTTTCAATAACTCTTTTCAATAACTCTTTTCAATAACTCTTTTCAATAACTCTTTTCAATAACTCTTTTCAATAACTCTTTTCAATAACTCTTTTCAATAACTCTTTTCAATAACTCTTTTCAATAACTCTTTTCAATAACTCTTTTCAATAACTCTTTTCAATAACTCTTTTCAATAACTCTTTTCAATAACTCTTTTCAATAACTCTTTTCAATAACTCTTTTCAATAACTCTTTTCAATAACTCTTTTCAATAACTCTTTTCAATAACTCTTTTCAATAACTCTTTTCAATAACTCTCTTTTCAATAACTCTTTTCAATAACTCTTTTCAATAACTCTTTTCAATAACTCTTTTCAATAACTCTTTTCAATAACTCTTTTCAATAACTCTTTTCAATAACTCTTTTCAATAACTCTTTTCAATAACTCTTTTCAATAACTCTTTTCAATAACTCTTTTCAATAACTCTTTTCAATAACTCTTTTCAATAACTCTTTTCAATAACTCTTTTCAATAAATAACTCTTTTCAATAACTCTTTTCAATAACTCTTTTCAATAACTCTTTTCAATAACTCTTTTCAATAACTCTTTTCAATAACTCTTTTTTCTTTTCAATAACTCTTTTCAATAACTCTCTTTTCAATAACTCTTTTCAATAACTCTTTTCAATAACTCTTTTCAATAACTCTTTTCAATAACTCTTTTCAATAACTCTTTTCAATAACTCTTTTCAATAACTCTTTTCAATAACTCTTTTCAATAACTCTTTCAATAACTCTTTTCAATAACTCTTTTCAATAACTCTTTTCAATAACTCTTTTCAATAACTCTTTTCAATAACTCTTTTCAATAACTCTTTTCAATAACTCTTTTCAATAACTATTTTCAATAACTATTTTCAATACCAATTTTCAATAGCTTTTTTCAATAACTCTTTTCAATAACTGTTTTCAATAACTTCTTCAATAACTCTTTTCAATAACTCTTTTCAATAACTATTTTCAATAACTCTTTTTCAATAACTCATTTCAATAACTCATTTCAATAACTTTTTTCATAACATTTCAATAACTGTTTTCAATAACTACTTTCAATAACTATTTTCCATAACTCTTTTCATAACTCTTTTCAATAATAACTCTTTTCAATAACTCTTTTCAATAACTCTTTTCAATAACTTTCTTCAAATAACACTTTCAATAACTCATTTCAATAACTCTTTTCAATAAGTCTTTTTACAGCAACTCTTTTCAATAACTCTTTTCCGGCAACTCTTTTCAATAACTCTTTTCAATAACTCTTTTTAGTAACTCTTTTCAATAACTCTTCTCAATAACTCTTTTCAATAACTCTTCTCAATAACTCTTTAAATAAGTCTATTCAATAACTGTTTTTCAATAAGCTCATTTCATTAACTCTTTCGGCCATAATTAATTTCAGTAACTCTTTTCAGTAACTCATTTTCAATAACTCATTTCAGTAACTCATTTCGGCTAACTTCGTTTCAATAACTTTTCAATAACTGTTTTCAGATAACTATTTCAATAACTGTTTTTCAATAACTCATTTCAATAACTCATTTCGACAACTCATTTCAAATAACTCTTTTTTCAATGACTCATTTCAATAACTTCTTTTCAATAACTCTTTTCAATAGCTCTTTTCAATAACTCATTTCCAGCCTTCATTTCAATGAATCATTTCAATAACTCCTTTTAAGTAAGTCCTTTCAATAACAGTTTTCAATAACTACTTTTAAATAACTGTTTTCAACCGGCACCAATTTCAAATAACTCACTTTCAGTAACCGACATTCCAGCCGCTCATTTCCGATAGCTCATTTTCAGTAACTCTTTTCATTGAATCTTTTCAATAACTCTTTTCCGTAACTCTTCAATAACTCTTTCCATCGCTCTCTTCAGCTTCTTTGTTTCAGCTGACTCATTTCAATAAGTTTTCAATAACAACTGTTTTCAATGGCAGTTTTCAATGACTACTTTCAATAATAACTATTTTCAACAACTCTTTTCTCAATAACTGTTCTCAATAACTGTTCCTTTTGTAGCTGTTTTCCTTTCCGCTTTCAAACAACTCTTTTCAATAAATCTTTCAGTAGCTCTGCGCACCGTGACTCTTTCAACTAACTCTGCTCAATAACTGTTTTCAGCCGCTATTTTTCAATAAGTATTTTAAATTTCACTTGGCAATAACTTTTCCCATTGACTCTTTTCAATAACTAGTTTCAATAACTCTTTTTTCAATAACCCTTTTCAATAGCTATTTTCAATAACTCTTCCATAACGCTTTCCAATAACTCTTCAGTTACTCTTTTCAATGACTCTTTTCAATAACTCTTTTTCAATAACTGTTTTCAATAACTATTTCAATAACTAATTTCACTAACTCATTTAAATAACTCTTATCAATAACTAGTTTCAATAACTATTTTCAATACCAATTTTCAATAGCTTTTTCAATAACTGTTTTCAATAACTCCTTTCAATAACTATTTTCCATAACTCATTTCATTGAACTATCTTCAATAACTCTTTTCAACAATAACTCATTTCAATAACTCATTTCAATAACTCTTTTAGATAACATTTCAATAACTCATTTCAATAGACTACTTTCAATAAGTATTTTCAGTAACTCATTTCATTAGCTCTTTTCGATAAACTCTTTTCAATAACTCTTTTCAATAACTCTTTTGACTAACTCTTTTTCAATAATTCTTCTCAATAACTCTCTTTTCTATAACTCTTTTCAGTAGCTCTTTTCAATACCTCTTCTCATTAACTGTTTTCAATAACTCTTTTCAATAACTCTTTTTAAAAGCTCTTTTCAATAACTCATTTCAGCAATAACTCCTCTTTTCAATAACTCTTTCAATAACTCTTTTCAATAACTGTTCTCAATAACTCTTTTCAATAACTCTCCAATAACTCATTTCATAACTCTTTTCAATAACTCATTTCAATAACTCATTTCAATAACTCTTTTCAATAACTCTTTTCAATAACTTTTCAATAACTCTTTTCAATAACTGTTTTCAATAACTGTTTTCAATAACTCTTTTCAATAACTCATTTCAATAACTCATTTCAATGAACTCATTTCAATGACTCTTTTCAATAACTCTTTTCAATAACTCTTTTCAATGACTCTTTTCAATAACTCAGTTCAATAACTCATTTCTGTTAACTCATTTCAATAACTCTTTGCAATAACTCTTTTCAATAACTATTTTCAATAACTATTTTCAATAACTTTGTTTTCAATAACTTTTCAATAACTCTTTTCAGTAACTCTTTTCAATAACTCACTCAATTCTTTTCAATAACTCATTTCAATAACTCTTTTCAATAACTGTTTTCAATAACTCGTTTCAATAACTCTTTTCAATAACTCTTTTCAATAACTATTTTCAATAACTCTTTTCAATAACTCTTTTCTATAACTCTTTTCAATAACTCTTTTCAATAACTCTTTTCAATAACTCTTTTCAATAACATTTTTCAATAACTCTTTTCAATAACTCTTTTCAATAACTCTTTTCAATAACTCTTTTCAATAACTCTTTTCAATAACTCTTTTCAATAACTCTTTTCAATAACTCTTTTCAATAACTCTTTCAATAACTCTTTTTCAATAACTCTTTTCAATAACTTTTTTCAATAACTCTTTTCAATAACTCTTTTCAATAACTCTTTTCAATAACTCTTTTCAATAACTCTTTTCAATAACTCTTTTCAATAACTCTTTTTCAATAACTATTTTTCAATAACTATTTTCAATAACTCTTTTCGATAACTCTTTTCAATAACTCTTTTCAATGACTCTTTTCAGTAACTGTTTTCAATAACTCATTCAATAACTCATTTCAGTAACTCATTTCAATAACTAATTTCAATAACTAGTTTCAATAACTATTTTCAATAATTTCAATCTTTTTCAATAACTCTTTTCAATAACTCTTTTCAATAACTCATTTTTTCAATAACTCTTTTCAATAACTCATTTTTCAATAACAATTTCAATTTTCAATAACTCTTTTCAATAACTCTTTTCAATAACTCATTTCAATAACTCATTTCAATAACTCTTTTCAATAACTATTTCAATAACTCATTTCAATAACTCTTTTCAATAACTCTTTTCAATAACTCATTTCAATAACTCTTTTCAATAACTCTTTTCAATAACTCTTTTCAATAACTCTTTTCAAATAACTCTTTTCAATAACTCTTTTCAATAACTCTTTTCAATAACTCTTTTCAATAACTCTTTTCAATAACTCTCTTTCAATAACTCTTTTAATAACTCTTTTCCAATAACTCTTTTCAATAACTCTTTTCAATAACTCTTTTCAATAACTTTTCAATAACTCTTTTCAATAACTCTTTTCAATAACTCTTTTCAATAACTCTTTTCAATAACTCTTTTCAATAACTACTTTCAATAACTCATTTCAATAACTCTTTTCAATAACTACTTTCAATAACTCATTTCAATAACTCATTTCAGTAACTCCTTTTCAATAACTCTTTTCAATAACTGTTTTCAATAACTCTTTCAATAACTCTTTTCAATAACTATTTCAATAACTCAAGAACTCTTTTCAATAACTGTTTTCAATAACTCATTTTCAATAACTCATTTCAATAACTCATTTCAATAACTCATTTCAATAACTCATTTTCAATAACTCTTTTCAATAACTCTTTTCAATAACTCATTTCAATAACTCATTTCAATAAATCATTTCAATAACTCATTTAAGTAACTCCTTTCAATAACTCTTTTCAATAACTCTTTTCAATAACTGTTGTTTTCAATAACTATTTCAATAACTCTTTTCAATAACTCATTTCAATAACTCATTTCAATAACTCATTTCAATAACTCTTTTCAATAACTTTTCTTTTCAATAACTCTAACATCTCTTTCAATAACTCTTTTCAATAACTCTTTTCAATAACTCTTTTCAATAACTCTTTTCAATAACTCTTTTCAATAACTCTTTTTCAATAACTCATTTCAATAACTCATTTCAATAACTCATTTCAATAACTCTTTCAATAACTATTTTCAATAACTTTTCAATAACAGTTTTCAATAACTCATTTTCAATAATAACTTTTCAATAACTCATTTCAATAACTCTTTTCAATAACTCTTTTCAATAACTCTTTTCAATAACTCTTTTCAATAACTCTTTTCAATAACTCTTTTCAATAACTCTTTTCAATAACTCTTTCAATAACTATTTTCAATAACTCTTTTCTAACTCTTTTCAATAACTCTTTCAATAACTGTTCTCAATAACTTTTTCAATAACTCTTTTCAATAACTCTTTCAATAACTCTTTTCAATAACTCTTTTCAATAACTCTTTTCAATAACTCTTTTCAATAACTCTTTCAATAACTCTTTTCAATAACTCTTTTCAATAACTCCTTTTCAATAACTCTTTTCAATAACTCATTTCAATAACTCTTTTCAATAACTTTTTTCAATAACTGTTTTCAATAACTATTTTCAATTTCAATAACTTTTCAATAACTCATTTTTCAATAACTCGTTTCAATAACTTTTTTCAATAACTTTGTCAATAACTCTTTTCAATAACTGTTTCAATAACTCATTTCTGTTAGGGTTAGACTATATGACAATTTGTATAGTGATGTCATAGCACAGCCGAGGCCAAAGGAAATTGCACTGTATATGAGTTAAAGAAATCATTGACAGTCTTATGATAGTTTAAAAATAGGTCTTGAGTTGTGATTTCAATGTCTCCAGAGATGGTGCATTCTTCAGAAGGTCAGGAAGACTGTTCCATGCAGTGAATAAGAGGGAACATACAGTCCAGTGACTAGTGGGATTTTGCATTGGGGTATTATTCCAAAGGGATATTCCCAAGCACACTGTTCTCGCTGGTCATGCATGGAACCAGAAGCCTTGTGGTCAGCCTGCTTCACTGTTAATCGAGAAGGGATCTTAAATCCCGCCAGGGCAGAATTTATTTAAATTTCTGCTCCACTTTGTGCCCAACAGTCAATGCTATAACGGATACACTGACCCTGCATTGTTTGTGAGAATCTCGGGTAGAAAGGGAGAGACTACAATCATAACAATTAAACTGCCTTCATTTGTCGAGTCTAAGACGCTGAAGTCGCTAACACTTTGTACTTGTGGCTGCCTCTTTGGGTTAACTCAGGACACTGCTCTTCTTATAGTCTCTGTGATTTTTTTGTAGCTCTTGACTTCTACACAGATACGCTGACGATGTTTGAGGCGAATTACCCAGAAACATTAGACATAAATTACACAATTAACGGTAAGTGGAGTGCGTAGGAGTTCTTTCCAGTTTCTTTCAGTTAGTTCTCCATTTTAACGACGAGCAACATTGCTTGTATTTAGCCAACTGTTTCTGCAATAATAATAATATTCGTTTATTAATTCAAACTGACAACTATGCAGGGGAAGAGAAAGGCTGAGGAACTGAAACCCCAATTCCGGCCACTATCACTTTCATTCACCACCACCATCACCCGCCACCGCCAAATGATATTGTATGTATGTTTGTATCTTACTTCATGGCACCTTTTAGGTACCTAAAAGCACTGCCTGTTGCCAATGTGTATGATGTTAAATGTCTTTGCGACAGAAGTGTTGTTCACAAGTAAAACCATGCACAGAAAACCGGAGGAATTACCAACGGTGTGCCCCCACACACGTGTGGAACAAACGTGGATGATGATGGCGATATTATTATTTGTTTCATCTTTTCAGCTCCAGCTTTTTTCCCAATTGCTTACAGTCTGGTGAAGCAGTTCCTAAGCGCTGAAACAAAAAGAAAGATCAACATTCTTGGAGGTTTGTTCAGCTGCCAGAATTATTTGGAATTAATAATCGTGGCAATTGTGGTGGGCCCAAATGGAGTTGAAATGGTGCTGAAGTGATGGTAGTGGTGAAAATGGTTTTGCTGGTAGTGGTGAAATTGATGGTAGTGGTGAAATTGATTTTAGTGGTGAAATTGATATTGGCAAAGGTGATGGTGGTTGTGGTGAAAGTGGATGTGGTGGTGAAGGTGATGGTGGTGACGAAATGAAATTGATGGTGGCAAAAGTGCTGGTGGTGGTAGTGAAAGTGTTGGCAGTGACAAAGGTGGTGGTGTTATCAATTTATTCTATTTTCGGGTGATGACAGAGCTAATGATGCCCTAACTAACATTGCCACCAGCCTATAATTCTTCCTTAGTTAGAGCAGAGATAATATTTGCTATCTCAACCCATTTAATAACTAACTGTCAGAGCTTAGACAATTTTTCCTATCTGTTACCTGTAACAAGTTGCGACCTGTCAGCTTGATGTTGTGAATAAACGAAATTGATTGATTGATTGATTGAATGATGATGACAATGCTAACACTGATGATGATGACACTTATTACAAATGAGACTTAATTGTTGCTCAACTGGTGTTCTGTAGGCAATTGGAAGCACGAGCTTTTGAAGTGCATCGATGCAGATCAGCTCCCTGTTCACTGGGGTGGAACGGCCACAGATCCGGACGGCAATCCGTTCTGTCAATCCAAGGTCGGTTCCGTGCGACTCTATTCGGAAATATTTGTGCAACTTTATTCGGAAATATTTCATTACTCTAGCTGTCGTATACTGGCTGAGCTCCCAAGTATCTATGTGACCGTATCCGGCTGCCGGCCTCGGCTACTTCTCTTTGCCCGCTACGCTCACTAAACCGGCATGATCTCTTTGTCCTGCGAGCGAGAACTGCTATGGCTAAAACGCGAGCCTTTGCCTTCATTGGCCCTGCACTATGGAACCAGCTTCCTCCTTTGACACGTTCCTGTTTATTAACTGGTGAGCCAAGTGCCTCTTTTCGTTGTCTCAAGAAACCGATAAAGTTATTGACAAAGCTGTTGGTGAAGCGATAAATTTACTGACGAATTGATGAAGTTATTGACGGAACAATAAAGTTAGAGACAGAGACAGAGAGGCAGATAGAGATAGATTATGCTTTATTTTAGATTGGCATCGGAGGAACGGTTGACCCAAAATTCTACATTCCGGAAGACTACAGCTGTATAGACCATGATGCATTTACGAAGGTCACGATTGGCCGAAGGGCCTCACTCAGACTGCCATTCCAAGTCACAAACTCAGGATCACTGTTGAGGTAATTGAGAGTTTACCTATATTGAAGAAATAGCAAATAAGAGTGATTATAATAATATTAATTTTAGTGATAAATACATTTTAATTATTAAAAACTAATAACGATGTTGTTGTTGATGATGATGATGATGATGATGATGATGATGATGACGACGACGACGACGACGATGATGACGATGAAGACGACATCAACAACAATAATGATAATGATTAGTAAATTATAGGACCACTAACTAAATTACTGGCTATAAGTGTCTTCAAAATAATTTTTAAATAATTGTTATAATTAATAATAAACAGTAATAATTAATGAAGCTTCTAAATACAGTAACTCTACCACACTTGTTTCTCTGAAATTCGAACCCAGTGACATTTTGGAGGACATTTAAGGAAGTTTCGCATAGTTTCATGATGTGAAGTCGACGTCTAAGTCTTTTCGAAAGGGTTTGGATCTATCAGATCTATTGCATTGTTGTGTATCGCCAGAGCTTCTCATTTTAAAATAGAAGGCGATTTGAAAATCGATCGCGCTGGACTGAGTAGGCGATCGATGCGCGGTCGACCTCGGGACCTTTTGCATACAGCGTATTTTGTGTATCGTATTCGTATAGCTGCATATTATATGGATAATGGTTGTCCATTAACTGCTAGGGTATACGCAACGCTTATTAACCGTCGAAAAGCCTCCTCTGCTTGTCAATGCAATAATGTTGTAGCGATCCTAGCCTGAACTTTCACAAGTAATGTAAATTAGATAAATAAAATAATGGTCTGGCTCCAGGTTCCTCTTAGAGTCTAACTCATCGAGCGTGATCGATTTACCGATCGACCTGACCTTTGCTAAGCGATCAACCTCAAATGAGAAGCTCTGTTTATCGCACCGAAGTTTAATGTTCAATGTAGTATTGTATTGTATATTTGTGTATGATTTTTTATATTGTATTTTATCATGTTGTACTGTATAGTTTTGTATTGTATTGTACAATATATATAAGATTGTATTGTGTAGTATTGTATTGTGTTGTCTTGTACATGTTGCCTTGTCTTGTATGTTGATTTAATTCAGGTGGCAGTTCATAACAGAAGCCAGTGACATTGGATTTGCAATCACCTTCAAGGAAATACTTGATAATGGACACAGCGAAGTGAAAGAGGAGGTGGTAGTACCATCTGGCCGACTCAACAGTCACATGGTTCCAGAGGATGGTAGCGTCACCTGCCAGAAGCCAGGGTTATGTAAGTCTAAGTTTGCCTCAATCCTGAAGTCGTTTTGGGAATTTATTTTTCTGGTATTTCACAACAACAAAGCAGTTAATACTTTAGCTAAGCTTGGATTTGCCTTCATGTGGTATTTTGATGGTTTTTAAATAGCAACTACCTCCATCCAGTGACATGTCTGTGAACTTTGGCAATGTACTAATAGCAACATTACTATTTAGCTGTTGATACATGTTTCTTAAAGATATCCTTAAAATTTCGACTTTTTTTGTTTTGTATCTTTATCTTGTAGTTTGTATGCGGGGAACAACTGGGGAATTGTCGGAGTAGGAAACGTCCAGGGAATTTCTGGGGGGGAATCTGGAATTGTCCCAAGGGGAAAATGTTCTGATCTCCTTCTGGTTTCTCTGATGTATCAGACTTCAACCAGCCTTCTCCAATGGATTATGTTTTTCATTGTGATTTCAGTTCAAGCTACCATCGATTATAGCATATATTTATAAGGGCACTATGGAAATCGTCAGATAAGATTAGATTAGATTTACCATAACAGAATTGAAATAGATTTCCTGGTGTTGTTGTTACAGATACTGTGACATTCGACAACACATACAGCTGGGTAAAGTGCAAAAAGCTGCTCTACCAGATCGACATTCTACCACCTGCGGACAACATCGACGAACTCAAGAAGTCTGCTTCATACTGCACAAGTCTTTCGGATAAGAAATCACCTTAGTTTGTTTATCGTAGTTTGTTCGGTATCTAGTGTTGCTCTCTCAGTTGTTATTAGTGATTTTTAATAATTCATTTGCACGTTTTCTAATATATGAAAAGTTAGGCAGTTTTTGTTTTAACAATTGTGATCTGTTTTCTTTAATTACTTGTTATTTACGTTGAAATGTTGCAATCTTGTGAAATTAGCTAATCTGCATTTGAGAAGTTCAGATACAATGCAGCCACGCAGAAGAAGAGGAAGAAGAGCAGTGTCTTATTAACACTTTAATGACGAGCTGCATTGGTTTCCCAGTTGCTTATAGTATACTCTCATTGCTAAAGTATTACACCAATATCAGGATGTGGCAAGTTTTTTGCAGCCTCCGCTTACGAATGCCCGTGGCCAATCCTTTCCCACCGATAGTCACTGTCCTTGTTTTACAGCTGAGTTTTCTAAAGGACGCTAGTGGAACAAAAATCTCAAAATACCTTTCTACCCCTGCGGGGATTTGAATCTCTGGCATCTTAGCTGACGTTCCAGCATTCCTTGCACTTGTTATCTCGCACCCATCGGGTATTTGAACCGTAAGCTATTCAATAACAGTAATTTATTGTATCTTACTTCTAACTTACCTTTCTTGCCGTATCTCCTATGCCTTAACTTGCCTTGAACACTTTGCCATTGTCGTTTATGGGTGGTGCCAGTCCAGAGCCTGAATAAAGGAGGAGGGTGACGCTAATCATCTTCGTTAAACAGAAACTACCTACTTACCTTGAACCCACCTACTTTACCTTATCTTACCTTACAAGATGTTTGTTGTGTTACAGATAATTTAGTATTATTGTGATGCAGGTAATTTAGTAAACAATGAATCAAAGAGCTTATGCATGAAAATCATCCTCTTCTTGTGGAATGTTTTCCATGCAGTGTCAAAATGAGTTGAAAGTGCAATTCATTGTAACATTTAATTTAATATCAAAACATAAATAGCTCTGTGCTAACTTTGGTGTGCAGCACCTAGTTTTGTATAAAATGATTAGGTATTTTGATTGTAATTTAAACTGTCACTGTTTGACTTATTCAAAATGCTTAAGTGTGCCAGAATGCCATACACGAGTTAAGATTAGGTAAGATGCTGCTGAAAGTGGCAGAGGTGTCCAATTGTAATAGTATGCCATACTTGTTATATGAAGTGAACAGTACTTATGCTGCTGCTAATAACTGCATAAATGTGTGTTAAAGTGTAATAGTATGTAATAGTATGCCATACTTGTTATCTGAAGTGAACAGTACTTATTTTACTGCTAATAACTGCATAAATGTATGTTAAAGTGTAATAGTATGCCATACTTGTTATCTGAAGTGAACAGTACTTATGCTGCTGCTAATAACTGCATAAATTAAATTATGTGTTAAAGTAGTGTGATAGTATGCCATACTTGTTATCTGGAATGGAAAGTACTTATGCTGCTGATAACTGCATGAACGTATGTGTGTAAAAGTGTAATAGTATGCCATTGTTGTTAACCGTACTGTAACGACGTCAATTTATATAGCTCTAAGAGCTGCATATACTTCTAGGGTGCTTTACGATATCAGTTGTCATCACAGGTGCTAAGGGTAACCTACGTTTGTGTAGGATCTTGACAGATAATGGTAAATATTGATATATTTCTCCATTCCCAAACATCAACATCATATGTGGGATATGTGATCGTATTGTACTAGTCCCATATGGGCTTCTCATGTCGTATATACGGTGCCATATGAGAGGACATTATTTTGTGACCCATCTGACCAAACCAGGATTAACTCGATTTTTTTTACAATTTGCGTTTCATAGACTATACCAATTTAAAGGGTAAAGTCTCTCCTTGTTCTATCATGTTCCTATTCAAAGTTATGAGTAAACAACAGTTGAGTTGTTTGAATTAGGCCTACAGTTCCAAGAAAAATGCATTTGAAGTGTTGTATAATTTGAAATGCAATATTCCTTAGCAACCATGCTATGAAGTCAGTATTTCGGTGGTTGGGCCAATGTTGAATGATCCATTCATTTCTCTTAGCCAGGGATTCTACATTTTCTATGAACACTTGAAAACTGTTCTTTTAGGCCGGGGTTGGGCCGGGAGCCTCACTGAGTAGTTATCTAGATTAGAGAGGCGCTATGTAAATGCTTTGAATGAATTAATGCATTTAGGAATATTATATAATCATTGTGGAGGCTTCATGTGTCTCCGATTCGCAATTCTGTGTGACTTTATGCGTGTTAAAACTTTTTTAGGGATAATAATAATGTTCTTCATATGACGTTGGGGTTCAAATCAAGTCAATTTCATTTCATACCTCTGTTTTCCAGTTCTTCTTAGTTGTGCGTATATCTATATTTGCATGTATGTCTGCATTGTTTTGCATGTGCAGTTGTTGGAAATGGCGTCTTGTTGTTTTAAGAAATTAGCCCTCTCTGATCTAGCCTTTGGATGCCTATTAATATATTTTTCTTTGAATGACTAATATCGATTGAAATTTGTTGTTCAATAAAATGATGATGATGATATAATTATATATATTTGTTTATTGATCAAGCAGGAAGACACCGCTTCACAACTTACATAACACAAAGGCTACTATAATGGAAAAAAGGGAATAATGTTAGAATTATTAAGATTTGGGTCAACGTGGTGGCTTAAGAATACGCTTGTATAGAACTCTAGGTATAAAGTTCTTAGAGTCTTTTGGAGGAACTACAAAGTCATGTGCACGACGGCGGAGAGCGTAGGGTCGCAGCACAGGTGGCGGAAAGAAGCGGCCTAGGACGTGCATCTTATACCCCGCAGTCGATCTAGGCCTAGTCGAGTGTATACGATCGACTTGAATCGGCCGACGATCGACTGCATCTCATTTCAGATGATGGACTGGAGGAGGCGGTCCTCAGCCAGTGATGGGCAAAATACTTTTCAAAAGTATTCTGAAAATACAAAATAAAATAGTTTTCAAAAGTATTCTGAAGATACAAAATAAAATACTTTTCAAAAGTATTTTGACAATGCAAAATAAAATAGTATTTGGAAAATACGTTTCAAAATAGTTTTCAAAATACTTTTGAGAAATCAAAATGTTGAACTTTTATCACAACTCGCTATTGTGTACATTTACATTGCAGAAGACATAGGCCTAAATCAACAAAGTTGCAGCCATGCATGGCGCAAGCTCGTACTTTTTAGGGAATGAAGGCATGAGGTAAACCCAGAGGGACCTCACGGGAATCGAAACGGATCCGTGAAAACTTCAGGCAAGAGTGTTATCCATTATACTATCCCCCTATGTTTTGAATGTGTCTAAAGCGAACGCTATAGCCAATAGTTTAACGACATCTACGGCATCAAAAGCCGTTAACGTCGGTAGAAAACATTTTGAGCATGTTTCATGCGACATAATGCACCAGTTCACTCTATTGAAAACTAATGGCATCTACCGCGACCCGTGTCTACATAGCATCGATCGATTGACACCGTCTTACACAGGTCTAGCCACTCGGTAACCCTGTCCACGAGAAAGACTCATGTGACCATTTAAAAAGCATAACATATTTTCTTCAACGAGGAGGGCATGATGGTGAACCCTAGGCGCACGTGAAGCTAAGCCTGTGCTTAATATCTTGTCCTTGAAACACCCGCAGCGTCAGTTGGACCAGGCAACAGATTGTTTAGCAACGACGATGTTTCAGTTATGGTATAGTAGCCTACTTGTGTGTATCCATGCACATGCAAAGTCATGCATGGCTAGACCCGCGCTGGACTATATTATACCTATTAATTTTAATCGCTCTGCCGCGTTCTTAACACAGGAGGGTGCTGCCATAATGCTCCTGCAGACTGTAGCCTGATGTCGTCAACATGAGGACAAGGGATGAAGAAAGTAGCTCTCTCAGCCAGTGTTGTTGCTAAAGCCTCCGGTCCTTCGGCCACAGCCCGCGCCTAATGTAAACCTCAATGCACGCGTTTCTATAGAGACTGCATGGCCTCGACACTAATCATGTTTCAATTAATTTATCCCTGTCCGTTTGAATAATGGGGGAGACAGAGACAGACAGTGACTGAGACAGAGAAAGAGACAGGGAGACAGAGAAAGACAGAGACAGACGACAGACAGACAGAGACACTGAAACGCAGCGAGACAGAGAGACAGAGAAAGGCATACAGAGACAGACAGAGAGAAAGAGACAGACAGAGGCAAAGAGAGACAGATATAGAGATACAGACGGAGAGAGGGAGAAAAAGAGAGATCAAGGCAGAGACGAAGGGAGAGGGAGACAGATACAGGGAGAGACAAAGGGAGGGAATAGGAGAGGCAGAGGTAGGGTTGAGACAGACACACCAACAGAGAGACAGAGACGGAGGGAGGCAGGGACGGAGGGAGAAAGAGCGACCGGCCCTAGACATGAAAAAATTTCAGGTCGTATTATATAGGCCTACAATAGGCTAATTCAGCGGCAGTGAAAGTTACCGCTGAAAACCTGTTGACATAGGCCTACAAGCCAATTTTATGGCTAAAAATACGTGCTTACGTTAAGGTCATGGGGCCCTTAAACTCAATGGTAAAAACAACTTATAGAGCTCTTATGTATGCATACATAAATACATACATACATACATACATACATACATACATACATACATACATACATACATACATACATACATAGGCCTACATACATACATACATAATAATAATAATAATAATAATAATAATAATAATAATAATAATAATAATAATAATAATAATAATAATAATAATAATTTCGAAATTTCCTGCTCCTTATAGCAACTGGGACTAAAAACTGAGGGATCCTTGATACCACGGGTAAAAAAACGATAATAATTAATAACAGCCGTTTCAGGCGACCCTCTGGAGACCGTGCACCTGTTTCAGCGTTTGTCCATATGCACTCAGAGATTCAATGCCGTAGCCTTCAGGGCACTTCAAGTAGGGTCATCTCCAGACAACCCCATCTACAATCGTAATATTCAAGGCCCCGAGGGATCAAATGGGCCTCGGGGCATAAAAAATAATACGGCCCCGTAATAAATAATAATAACAATAATAATAATAACGTAGAGATTTGAGCCCGTAGTTCGTAAGCAGTCGATGACTCAGTGGCGTAGACAGTTATTTTTTCCGGGGGCAGTGGGGTGGCAGCTTAAAATTATGGGGTGGCTACCGACGCCTACCGTATGGCCATACAAAATATTCAATGTTGCAAGTACCGTACTTTTAAGCTTATGCTGACAAACTGTTGAAATGAGGCTGAAAAGTCGACGGTTCAGCTGGGCAATGGACTGCAGCAATCACATCGTCTAATGTCTTAACTGGTTGGCGTATTTAAAGTTTAAATAAAAGTTTCAATGAAAATAGTTAGTATCATAGAACCAACTTCTATTTACGCAACGAATAGTTTTTCTTAAATCCAACTTCCATTTTAATGCGAAAATTATTTTCAGCAATGATCAACTTCCATTTTAAACTGACACATAAAATAATTTGGCAACGTAAACTACGGTTTTATCAATCCGGGTTCTATTTACGCAAATAATTCTTTTCAACAAACGTGGTCATGTTGAGAGCCTTGGCTCTCTCTGATTCAATAGATGAGCATACCCAAGCTACTGAGCCTCGAATCTGTCATGCTGTTTCGAAGATATGTCTTTATTCGTTTCAGTGCAGAAAAACTTCTCTCACAAGCAGAACTGCTAACAGGTATTGTTACAGCGATCTGAGAAAGTCGGTAGAGCTCATGAAATGCATCTTTGTATGGTTCTAAGAAGCTAGCCAACTGCAAAAGAGATATTGGAACTTCACTTCCAGCCTGCTTCTTGCGTTCGATAAGTCTTCTGGCTTGATGAAGCTCATGTTGCAGATCATTTAAGTTGCTTTCATACGCTGTTGCAAAAGCAGTAATTGTGTCCGGCTTGAGAAATGATTCGATCATTGGACTAAGTGACTGAGGGATCATTATATTCAATTTCACTCTCACTTTCAAAATAATAACCAAAGGCCATTAAACACATAATAAAACGTGTGTACGCACATATTAATGACGTAGGGTATATAGCCATAGACTATGTATTTTTAGATTTTGGATGTATTGGACATAATACGCATGCAAGCCTCACTAGCTTAGCTGTCCCTCTATATAGTGGCCTGTCCCACTTTCCCATCACCCACCGTATAAGAAGTGGTATACCGTATAGGAAGTTGTATAAAAATAAAATAAGTCAGAAATATATAACATTCTTTATCACTCGTGCAGGGATTGGGGGCAGCTGGGGTGGCAGCCCTTTCATTAGGGATTGCTGCCCCTTGCCCCCCGTCGTAGTTACGCCAGTGCGATGACTCGAAGCAACGATTCAGAAGCACTTTGAGGAGCAGGGGTAAATCACTCAAGATGGGCCTGTACATACATACATACACGCATACATACATAGGGCATACACACATACATACATACAGCTGATTAATTAAGCTGTTGGCAAGTTAGCAAGTGTATCGCTTTTTTGTTAGCTCGGCTGCTCCCAATTGAGGCATTCGACAGCCTAATGAATATTCATGTAATTCATGACAATTCCACCCATCAGTAAAAAATTTACCTTCATTTCGCCGTCAAATAGACAGTACTCGTGTGGCTGTCTCCGTTTGTCGCTGAAAAAGGGAGCGTCATTTATAATTTCAGCAGATCTGTGTAGCGCTGTCAACAGCAGACGATAAGGTAAGGACAAGAGTATTTCACTTAGGCTATATAAATTAAAACGGCAAACATTTACCTGGTTTATATCAATATATTTAAATGAAATCCGATTGTAATTTTTATTACGTAGCGACTTCTGGAGCGCCGGTGTCTAATGTACAGGGCATCAACTGATGGCACATTCCCCATAGGTACCTACAATTTATAGCCAAATGTTGTAGTTCCGAAAAATAAATGTTTCTCGAAAAACTTTGGCGACTCACCTGCCAGAGCTTCGCGACCCACTTTTGGGAGACGCTGGTGTAGTTCCTGTAATAAAGTCGCCTTAGTTACTTTTGAAGACAATTATCTTCACTATGTTGTAAAAAATTCTGGAATACCAGGAAGAGCTGGAAATTACATTTTGATCATTTATAGAGCCTAAGGAAAATCATGAAACCGGTTTGAACACAGCGTTAGACTTTCAGCATGAATTGAAAGAACGCAACTTCAATGAGCAGACCTTAACGACACCTGTCGAGGGAGGTTCGAAACCAGATGAGTGTCTAGACACTGTAGAGCCAAAAATAATAAATGCTCAAAATGAATGAATGAATGCATGCTATATGTCACTATAAATTTATAGATATTACAGTACGTAGAGATGTGAAAATCTGTCATTTTCTTCCGCATAGATGTTTGATGGAAGAGAGATTTATGCAGACGTGCTTGTGGCATCCGTTACATTCGCTGCAGTCTTCTTTTTCTTACGTTGGATGAAGCAGAGAGGAGTTAAGGATGCTGGAAAACGATATCCACCTTCGTTGCCAGTTCTGCATCTTCTCCGCTCTGTTCTGCGTGGTGGAATGACGGTACTACCAGAACACTTTATGAGATCCGCGGAAAAACTCGGACCTATCTTCTCCATGAAAGTTGCAGGACGGTAGGATAAAGTCTGCTGTTAGGATTGCGATTACAAGTTATCATCATTATCATCATCATCGTCGTCGTCGTCGTCGTTTTCATCATCATTACCAACTCATCATCGCCATCATCAACAATCATCATTGATGATATGATGATGATGGTGGTGTGGTGGTGGTGAGAAAATTGACGCTTATCACGAAGACTAAGTTGTCAAAGTTTATTATCTTGACCATGTTATCAGAACTTTGTTCCAGAATTAAACAGAAGAAGACGATAGTTTCATCGGAATACCTCATTCCCTTGGTTTTTGCTGCAGCATGGTGGTCGTGCTCAATGGCTATGAGACAATCATCAGTGCTATGATCAAACAGTCGTAGACATTCGCCGACAGAGGTTCTGTCTGGACTGAAGAGAAATTCCTCAATCCGGAGCGACGAGGTAAGTCCAACTGCTGAGTTTCAGCACCATGTAATTTTTATTGCGCCTGTTGCTGTAGATTGCACTTACCATACCCTGAAAATGTGCACTCCGTACCATAGTGACGTAATATTCACATTACAATATGAGAGAGTTCATGCCGAGTAAATTTCCTTCAAGATCATATTGTTGACGCGTGCGTCATTTTGGGCACTTCCACAGCATACATCATGGAACTCTGTGTTCCAGTTGCAAGTCAACCGGGTACTCGACCGTTGCGCTCTGCTACTCGTGGAGATAGACAGGTGCCTGCGCTGTCCTATTTCAGTTTGAATTCGTTGGGACCGCTCATGTATTGGAACATCCTACTGGAACTATCTTCCACCGCATTAGCGAACTGTTGCATTTGACTACATGTGCAGAACTCATTTTCAGACCGTCTGAAATGTTCTTATTGAAGTAGCCATGTGCACAGCGATTTTTGAGGCAACAAAAGGCGCTATAATGAGTATCCTGAAACAGAGATAGGCCTACAAATGGGTAACATATGAAGCGCATATTGTGATATTTTGATATGGAGATCGCATGACCTGCATATGATGTTGCGGAGAGTGCATAGCGAAACATTTACAAGATTATCCTGCGGAATTATTACAGGCGTTCTTATAAATTTATTTTCTTTGATCTAAGTATCTCTCTCGCACTATACAACGATGTGTTTAAGAAACACCACAAATTGGTATTATCCATCATGAAGGAGTTCGGATTCGGATTCGACAGAGTCATGGAGACTCGAATTCTGCAAGAAGTGGAGTCAATGAATGAGGACATTCGTAAACAAAATGGACGTCCGATCTATCCAAAATGGCCGTTCACCTATGCCACTTCAAACGTCGTCATGAGCATTTTGTTTGGCGAGAACTTCCAAAAGTCTTTGCCGAAGGATCTTTCTACAATCGTTGAAGGTGCCAGTGAGTGCATGTTAAATATGGATATTATTCTAAACATGGCTCCAGTTGTGCGGTTTATACCAACCTATGGTCGAAAGCTCGACCGTTTGCTAAAGGCTTGCGAGAAGCTGTTGAACTCCATCGATTCGGGGATACAGTTCAACAAATCCAACAGTTCTGAGGCTACGTTCATAGGGAGATTTCTGGAGATTCAAGGTTCCGATTATGACCATCAGGACCTACTCTACATTCTGCGTGACTTTTCTTTCGGTAGCACGGAAACTGTGTCGACAGTGTTGGAGTGGGCAATGGTGGAATTGGCCAACCATCCAGAGATTCAGAACCGTTTTCAGAGGGAGGTCGATGAGATGGTACCAAGAGACAGACTTCCGTCACTCGATGACAAACCACGTCTACCATACACGGAAGCTGTGATCCTGGAAAACTGGAGACGACATACTGTAGCTCCGTTTTTCGTACCACACTCAGCTCTCAAAGACACCAAATTACATGGGTACGACATACCTGAAGGATGCCTGGTAAGTATCGCTTGGGCTGTTTTTAATGTTGGGTCAGATGAGATAAAGTCAGGTTATGTCAGATAAAGTCAGGAATCTGCTGCAATTGCTTCGCGCCGTAGAATTTAGAAAACGTACTTTATTTAGGAACACATGGATGTTTGCGAATTCGACATTGTAATTGGCAGCTTCTTTGTCGGATTGGTAGGCCTATAACGTTACTGGTTGAACGCAGGACCTAAGTATGACTCTGAACAAGTCTTTTTGCTTTAGAGTTTTAAGTTTTAAATAGCACGTGTCGTAAGTCGACTTTCAGCTTTTGCAGAAGACAAAGTGTTGATGTCGATGTTCCATGTGATGATGTATAAGTTAATGGAAATATATGTCTTAAGGACATCTTGTAACTAAAGTTTCATCTAAATTTACAGACAGAACAAAGTTTGCGTCATCACTACAGCTCACACACTTATACTCTTACAGTAATTTAAAAGTTGATACCTTGAGCAATCCTATTTATTGAAATCATTCTGCCTTAGGTTCTACCGAATGGCTATAGCGCTCACATGGACCAGAAGATTTGGAAAGATCCGGAGAACTTCAGACCGGAGAGATTCCTCGACAAGGATAACAACGTTATCAATTCTGAGAAAATGATTGTATTCGGACTGGGTATGTGATGGCGTCTTAGTGCCATTTTCAGTTTTAGATTTTTTTATCTCGCCAAAAACTGCAGAAACATTCCACGGAAATAGGTATGTCTATGTGAGTTATACAAGACTCAGCCTCTCAGGACTTAATAATTTTATAAATACCATATCTTACTACTAAGTATTCTTGCAATGCTGATACGATATCTATTTTTTACATTCATTTACATTTTCTTATCTTTCCGGGCCTGAATTAACGACTTTGAGAGGTTTCTTTATAGACGCTAAGCAGCGGCTTTGAGCTCAGGTGACCTGATCAAGCTTTATTCTACGCAACAATAGCCTATTTACCTCTTATACTTGATGGTTTGTGCTTGTTCTTTTTCTAGGGAAGCGTTCTTGTATCGGAGAGATTCTTGGTCGTCAGACCACCTTTCTCTTTCTCACAAGTCTCGTTCAGCGTTTCGATATCCGACCACCAGAGGGCCAGAAAACGATCAGTGTGAAGGAAGTCAGTTCCTTAACGACGTTTCCATCGCACTTCGAAGTTCGTCTGATCCCCCGAGTGAGACTAACTCAGGGCTAAGGACGAACAGAAGGACGATGGGCACTGTAGGTGTGGAGAATTGTCATTCTCTTTAAGGGAAATAGTACTAGTAATTAATAAATTAATATAATATAGAATATTGTATTATAAGGCCTGTATTGTGAGATCTGCCATTTTGAATGACATTGGTATTATAGAAGTAGCAACGTCTAACGACCGATTCGCTCAAAGTGGTGAGTCATTTACACGGCCAGATTGCGCGGGAACCTGGGATGGATTGCCGAGGCCGAGTTTCCGACAATTTGGGCCGGGGCGACCCAGCGCGGGAATGGACACAACTAGGAAAGGTGGCGCACCATGTCACGCTTACTCAGTTGCTATTCCTCAATCGGCTCAGCACTCTGTCATTAGATATTCAGGTGGAAAATATAATAATTATTATGGATAGCGATCAAATCATAGTAAGATAAATCGACAGCGATTTTGTGATGCGTACTCATGGAGTTAATTATGAATTCCCGGAGATAAGGCCACACTTGAATAAACTGTGATGATATGAATCTGGAAACGCCCTTATACTTCTATGGAAATATGGATAAATCGATCTGCCTTTCGCAAGATTTCCTTGGAATTCCTAATTGGACTTAAATTGCCCCACACGTAAGAAACCATTTCGGGAGTATTTTCTTTTAACTTACTAGGCCTAATCGCGATTGCATAATTATGTCTGAGTTAAGGTTTGATTAGTTTAAGTAGAATTGCTTTAAACTTATGTAGTTTTAGTCGTTCAATATCTGTACTTGTGTGAATCTTGTGATTTGATTAACAATAAATTGGAAAATGTCTTTACGCTCTCTTAAGTTAAACCAGTAGTTTTAGGTGAAGGTTCCACTTTATATCAATACAATACAATTGTTTTTGATATTGCACTCCTTTCAAAATTCAAAAGTGCACACGACCACACGGCAAAACATCAACGGCGCAGAGCAATTGTGAGTGAAGGACTTGCTCAAGGTCCCTACGCAGTAACTGCCTCGGGTGAGGCTAGAACCCGTACTCTCCGCGTTACAGGCCAAGTGCTCTAACCAATTGGCCACCGTGCCGTACGCAAAACTGATTAATGTGTAGGGACTCTGAGCAACTCTGAGCAAGTCCTTCACACAATTACTCAATGCCATCGAGTATTATTATTATTATTATTATTATTATTATTATTATTATTATTATTATTATTATTATTATTATTATTATTATTATTAGGCCTATTATTATTATTATTATTATTATTATTGTGGAACAAAGGAAGCCCATTTGACAAAACTGGAATGATGCCTTCATATGTTCTGACACATGGCACCACATATTCAACAAATGAAGGTAGCCTACGTACGGGACAATCCTCATCGTAATATCTATAGCGCCAAAGGAGACTTGTAGGTTATATGAGGCAAACATGTTCGTGGTTTCATGCAATGTCGCTGAAAAGAATTCACGCTTCCAACTGATAACAATATGAACATACATGTAGAGCACACACGGAAACATACACACATACATTTTATGTGGCACGTTTTCATAAATCCACAGACTTTGGTGTGATGAAGTTCACCATATCCCTCCCGATTTGCCACCAACAAACCGCACCCTGCGATTAGTATTCGGCAGCATTCAATGTTAAATAATTAACCAATAATAATTGTTTCAAACGGATACTATTCTTCCTAACAGCTCGAAAAGATTGATTGAGTAGGCCTACTCGTTTTAGACACACCAATTTGTATGCCAACAGCACATCCCATATATTCAACCCAGTTTCAGAGTCTAAAACATTCTGCTGCGTCCCGTATTCCGACATCCAAGTCTCCAGTTACTTAGTCTGCCCAATATGCTTGCCTTTTGGATCCATAAATCTGGCATTCCGATTTTTCAGCTGTCAGTTTCAAACTAAAACAGTTTTGGAACGTGCAACATGGTAGTAGACTAAACAGTAGCACGCTTCGCATTTTTAAATTGAAAGCTTGAGAGTCGTTTCTGCTGAAAGTGATGTGGATATATGGTTCAAAAACTTATTTACAAATGGATCAAAACATGCTAATGCCCCGACAAATTTATTCTTAAGCTATCTTTTTTATCCCTTGTAAGATCTGGTGATACCATTTATTTTGTTTAGCTGAATGCAGCGTTTAAGAAACGTAGACGTTCACACCAGATCCATCAATTATTACAGTCTCTTATGGTACATTTGACGGGAAGCGAATCAAAGTTGCTTCTCTGGGACATTTTAGAGAAGGTGACTAGTCCTTTCCCTTGCAGCTTGATCTTCCACCGACAGTGTATACATGTATACGGCGTACACTGTATGGTCACTTAACAGCCGAACTTCTTAAATAGATCGAGCGGATGTTTTGTAGTTCTTCTGTTCTAGGAAAGCGTTCCTGTAGGCCTATCGGAGAGATTTTGCACGTCAGAGCACCTTTCTCTTTCTCACACGTCTCGCTCAGCGTTTCGGTATCCGACCACCATAGGGCCAGAACTGAATCATTGTGAAGGAAATCAGCGCCCTAACGACGGTTCCATCGCACTTCGAAGTTCGTCTGATCCCGCGAGTGAAACTGACTCAGTGTCAGGGCTGAACTGAAAGTCGAACGTTAGGGCTTCACATCCGATTATATATTGCATTGAATTGGATGATCTTACATTGCATACTATTTACAAAATCTGTAAAGCATATTATCGCATTTAGTCAGATTGGAGCATCCATAATGAGTTTTCTCGAAGATGCGCTTTTCAATTACACTTACATTTGGCCACGTCCTGAACCACTTACTACCCCCAACCAAACCCACCTGCAACTCCCTCTGTCTCCTTGCCTATGACCGCATTATCCCCCCTCCCAGCCGATAACTTGATGCGCAAAACATTTGTGTTAGAATGCCATATACTGTGTAACATTATTTATTAGATGTCTGTACACAAAAGTGCGATTAGCAATTGGTTAATAAAGAATATACTTTAATTAAAATAGATTGAATTGGATTACGTAAAATATGACAAGAAGGGCTCCTCAGTTTCATCTCGACTCTGAAGGTAAACCAGAATCGACGTCAACGGCCGTGGCAGCTGTAACATACATGTAGGCCTATACTTGTGTAGTCAGACAATGGATACTATATTTTATATTATACCGCATGACACAAGCAGCTTCACTTGTATATTGATTTAACTGCGCATGTTCACCGACCAAGTCCGTCACTTGTTCGTATTTTTTCTCGGTCGAAATAAAGTGTGTTATCTAAATGCAGAATTTCCTCAATGGCTTCTAATATGTTAGAGTTGCAAGAGCTAGGTTGTATTATTCTACGTGTTTCACGTTTCTACAGTGGATTTTATGCGTTTGACTACATTCCCTTAGCGTGCCATCTTGGCCTAGCCCTTGGTGACTGCATATGGAGGAATGGACTTTCTGATGCGCGGTTGAGTCTATGGCTACGGACCTCGTACGCCGTATGAATCCGGTTATTTACGTAAGGGCGGAGGAGGAGGTTACGAGTGTCTTTGGAGTAACCTCGACTGCTCGTCCCTGGCGGTGCTTAGATCAATCGATCGGCAGAAGATGGATAACTGTTCTACGTGCATCCTCACCTCATCTCCATTAGACCTGTCCCCGTCCCCATTAGGTGTGTCCTTGTCCCCATTCCCACACCATAGAAGCAAATAAATAGATAACAATGTTCCTGCACATTAAAAAAGGTTCTGTTAAAGTCCTAAGTTTTAAATAGAGGATGTAGAGGATGTACTTAACTGAAGTCGAAACATGTCGAATATTCATTTAGGATCTCAGTGATATAGCTGGATGACTTAAGATTGTCCTGCAGATTTGGTTAGCTTAAATACTACAGTGGACAAAATTAGTCTATAACCGTTACCGCAGGAAGTACCGCGCTCGTGTTTCCATCCCAAAGGTTGATATGATACTACAGGCTTTGCTACCGTACCCACGGTATTTCCGCCTCTTCTGACACCATTGCCACTGATTTTACCGCGGTAACCGCGGTATTACCGCTTTCCCCATTACCGTGTCGCTGTCTAAATCAAAAATAAAAATCAAAATCATTTTTATTGAACCATTATGCCAAGAAACAAAAATACAAATTATAAGAAAATACATGTGTGCTGAAAATCATCCAAAGATAATTGGGTTGAAGACAGTTGAGAATGAAGTGACAAGTCTTTAAGAAGAAAGTCAAAAGAACAGGATAAAATGGTCAATAAGGGAGACCTAAAGGGACCAAGGTCCCGCTAAGAAGGTCCCCACTTTCAATATTAGAAGAAAATGGCCAATTCCCAAAAAATTACAAGGCATTGGTGAGTACCATAGCAGATCAATTCACAACAGGTCAACGAAAGACAGCAAGATAGATCTTCACTATATTCAGTTAAGCAATTATAATATTTAAATAACATAATTAACAAAGGAAGGAGGAATATGTTCTCTGATTTACAGTTGGTTCTGTAACTACGGACCGCGTGCGTCGTCTGAAGCCGTGTATATAGGCTACGTCTGGTTCGAGGAGGAACGACGCGAGTCATTAGAGTAACATCGACAGTTCATCATTGGGATGCATCGATCAATCGTTCGTAAGGCGAAAAATTACTGTTCTTCGTGTACCCGGCACGGTTAAATGCTGCAATGCATTGCCGGACGGGCTTCAGCTACTACTACCAATGGGAGAATACTAGGCGATGTCGTAATGTTGGGTCGCGGACGCTGAAGGACGTCGTCTTGCCACACTATCGAAGCAACTTAGGCTAGAGACTCTAAACTTGATGTTATATGTCAATGTTGGATTGGAATCGGTTCGTTGGGTCCGTAAAAGCCCTGACAGTCATGAGATGTCGTTAAACGCTCGATCTTGTTACGTGTCTAGGAAATAAAAGGCTACAACTAGAAGGCTTCCTATCCAGTCTATTTGTTCATTTTTATTGCTAATTAATAATTGTGTTTTGCGAGGTTGCCGTCGTATGCCATCGCAGTCCTAAGATATCGCGAAATATCGGTTCTTCTAACTTTACGGATCTTTAGGAAAATATGGTAGTCAGATGATTTAGGCCTACGGTCAATACCTCAAATTCGGTTGGTGTTAAACTTTCCTGTCCAGGTCTGCAATGTTGCTTGTCTATTCACATTCTTCTGAGTTGCGCGAATAGTTAGCAGGTACATGGTATGATTTTTAGGAAGAAAGAATAACGGCCCAACCTACATGTAGCCTCGATCTCTGTCCCTGGACAGACGATCCACACTGCAGGTACATTTATCAGTAGAAGCATTTTGCTCCTATCGCTCGGTCATTCTCCCAAAGCTGTCAATAACAAATAGCATTTTGGAATTCTTGGTTGGTAGCAGTGTGGAAATTTATGTTAAACAAATAGTGTGAAATCATTAATGACTAATAATACGAATAATGTGCGTAATGTGTGTTTGTGTGCATATATGTATGTAAATGTATGTGTGGATAAATGGCGCCCTTTCACAAATACATACTTTATCTTAGTAGACTGCTTTTCTGGATATTGACCCGATTACGGATTGGCTTCGGTAAGATTCAGTTCATCCATAGAGATGCATAATATATAAATATATCACTAGAGTGATCATCTACCATCTATGGTGAGGTTGCTGATGATTCAAAATGGCCTTGAGCGTTGACTGACGTCATAATCGAGAAATCGACGTCATCATCGACGTTCATTGCGTGGACACGTCACCAACTATGTTAATGAGCGCTGGCTGACGTCATGCAAGCTTCATTTCACAGTACAACTTCAGCTGTGACAGGCTACACAAAAGTAAACATCGATATCTATATTTAGAATGCCGGCCAGAGGTTAAGGTCGCTTAGCGATTGTGGCGTCAATGCGACCAGTACAAAAGATACGTCATTCTCTCTCTAGCGCTTATAATATCTCATTGAGTTCATCACGTCCCTCTCCCGATGTACCAATGTACCAATGACAAACCGCACACTGAGATCAGTGTTCCTCCGCAATCGATATAAAATATTTATCTAAAGGTCTACAGCCTAAATTGTTTCAAACGAAAAACTATTTTCCCAAAAGGCTCGCACTGCTTGATCGGTTACTCTGTGGAGACAATGTATGCGAACAACACATTCCAAATGTTAACCCTAGGGCTACCAAGCTTTTTTGTAACACTGACTATGTAAGGGGGTGGTTACCACCCCCCTGGATTTCGTGTTTGGTTTTACATATCATAACTTGTAATATAGCATTGGATTCAGCATTCATTTCTGCACAGAATGGTATATTTAGTTGTACATTATGTGAATGCACCTCGAAATTACATCACTTTTAACAACGGAACCCATTAATTAGCAATATTTTATATTATTGCGTACATTTTGTATTTTTGGATAAACAAATATAAGATTATGTGTGTTTTGAAACTAATCTATGTATAAAAGATACACAAAATCATCCCTACACATGTTTATATAGTATAAATGTACATCCATACATATATATCCATACATATATATCGGTTTACGTTGTAATGCGGTATTCAGCCATTTTCACACAGATTACGCGTATTATTATTTATTTTGATCACTTCCGGTATTCAAAAGACAAAGATGTAGGTATGCAAATGAAGCCCTTCATTCGCTCTAAAGAATGGTATCTTTGTTTCTCTTCCAGGAAGACAAATGAATACGCTACAGACAAAACTAAGGGGAGTCCTTCCATTCAGCCATTTTTCACGCATATTACGCGTATTATTATTTATTTTGAGCACTTCCGGTTGTCTCAGGTCAACTCAGTGACCATAGAAATGTAGCCCCACATTCCCTCTATAGAATGGTAAAATTTGTGTCTCAATATTAAATGACGGATAAGATATAATCGAAAATCTAGGGGGGGGGGGTGTATCCACCCCCCCCTGGTGCCTCGGGTATATTGGGTATAACTTTTGAACGGTGTGAGATATCATCTCACATTTTACCTCAAAACGTGTGTAAATGAACCCCCTACAGCTACCTAAAAGTTCAAATTTTACCCATAATTCGCAGTACTTGATCGGTTACTCTGTGGAGACAATGTATGCGAACAACACATTCCAAATGTTAAATCCCATTTCAGACTGAGAAACCTTTCTGCTATGTCTCGGATTCAGACCATACGCAAAAAACACTTACAGTCTCTAATTTATTATTCTGCGCAATATTACCCTGGCTCGTTGATCCCATACATCTGGCATTCCGATTTTTTCAACTATCAATTTCAGACTTAAACACTTTGGACTGCGCAACATGGCAAACTAATCAGTATACCGCGCTTTGTATTTTTAAATTGAAAGCTTTCGAGTCGTAGCTGCTGAAATGTGAGGTTGATATATAAGGTCAAAAACGCTGCAAATTAAATTTTATCAAAACAACAGGCTGAGTTCAAATGCAGTGCGATGCCGCCATTTTTATGGCGACATAAGTCTCGTAAATAAGGTCAAATAAAACAAACGACAATTTTAAACTTCAAGCACGAATTTAGCCTACATCTCGCAGGACAGTGAAATTTGGCAGATATGAAACTTACCTGGCAATTTACCTAGCTCAAATTTATGTAGTTGAGTTCAAAAATGACCTACTCGACTTGAATTGAAAATTATAAGCATATTGCAGTATTCCAGAGTGTATGTGCATCAACATAATTATTTATTGTTATTATCATGCATTATAAAGCGTCATTGTCTAATGACCAAGCATCAGTCGATGGCGCTGAGCAATTATTGTGAGTGATGGACATGCTTACGGTCCCTACACAGTAACCGTCTCAGAGGAAGAGGCTCGAACCCGTACTTACCGCGTTACAAAGCGAGCGCTCTGATCAATCGCATACAGTGTACGTTGTCCTTGAAACACCCGCGGGTTCGGGAGCGGCTCAAAAGAGCGACAAATCAAAAGAGCGACGTAACAGAAGAGCGACATAAATGCCGTATCAAAAGAGCGACAACCTATAAAATGAAAAATAATTCAAAAGAGCGACATAACGAAAGAGCGACAAATATATTTATGTAGGGCCTACTCATTTATGAGCAGTAAATCTAGATATCGAGTCAAAACATTACATCTAGGCTATGAATCTAATAAAGTGTCATTCAGTGTCTGATTCTTCTACTACTCTATGAAGTCAAAACATTACACGTAGGCTATAAGTCTAATAAAGTGTCATTCCCGATATCGAGTCAAAACATTACATCTAGGCTATTAGTCTAATAAAGTGTCATTCAGTGTCTGATTCTTCAACAACAACAACTCTATGACATGAGGTCAAGTGCATATTGTGGGCAATCCCTCGAAGGTAGTCATCGAGAGGGATAGTGTCATGTCTCCCCACAACAGTTGCAATCCTCTCTTCTCTCTTTCTTCCTCTGTACTGGAATGTTCCCTGCAATCAGTCTCTCGACCTCTTGATCTGTGCGGTGGTTCTCTTTTATGAATTCTCTTATCGTCGAGAACACTCCCAGGTGGTAACGCGCCACTATAGTCTCGAATCTCCTGTGCCAAGCCTCCAAGCTGTTGTTTGTTCTTGGGAGATTATGAGCTTGAAGATGGTGAACACTCCACAATTCTGGGGAAATCGTGGTGGATGACGTCGTGGAATGCGCGGTGGTCTTCTTCTCCAACGAGTGGCTATTGGTTTCCCAACACGTAATTTTCCAAGTACGATAATAACCAATTTGTCACTCTTTTGTTGTGTCGCTCTTTCGTTACGTCGCTCTTTCAAATCAGCAATATTTCTGTCGCTCTTTTAAAACTGCTGCCCATTTGTCGCTCTTTTGTTACGTCGCTCTTTCGTTATGTCGCTCTTTCGAACCTAACCCGCGGTTCTGCTGGAACAGACAACGGACTTGTTTACCAATGACGCTGTTTCAGTTATGACATAGTTCGTGTGTATAACCATGCACACGCATGGATATGAAATCGTTGGACCATAGGTGCATATATACATACCTCCATAAATATATATATATATATATATATATATATATATATATATATATATCACTCTGTTTAAGTTTGCAGACAGGCGGAGGGGCAGACTGTTTAAGGCCAGATGGCACTGCGTTATATCGGTATAAATTGAGAACGACGAACGAAGGATATAACTCTATCAGCCAGAGTCGTTGCTAAAGCCTCCGGCCACAGCCCGCGGTTAATGTAAATGTGCATACGTTTTTATAGATAGCGACCGTATGGCCTCGACCATAATCATGTTTCAATGAATTTATCGCATGAGGTCCTTCACCACCGCTGTTCGTTTCTATGGGTGCCAGTGATCGAAGTAGGCAAGCAGAGAGAGAGAGAGAGAGAGAGAGAGAGAGAGAGAGAGAGAGACAGACAGACAGACAGACAGACAGACAGACAGACAGACAGACAGACAGACATACAGACAGACAGACAGACAGACAGACAGACAGACAGACATACAGAGACACATACATACAACAAGCCAGCCAGCCAGATATGCAGACAGACAGAGAGAAAGAGAAAGAGGAAGAGAGAGACAGAGAGACAGCGACCGGCTCCAGACGCGAAAAAACATTAGTTCATATATGATCATCGCTACGCTAATAAATAAGCGCAGATGCTATAATTCAGCGGCAGTGAAAAAAACATGACGCCAACAGGAGGTTGACATACGCACAGATTTCATGGTCAATAATAAAGGGTTTACGTAAGCGGACGAAAAGGTTTAACCACGCTCGTTGAAGTCCTGGAGCCGTTCAACTCACAGAATATAACTTACTTATTTTTGTAGAAACAGCCTAGAGCTCGCATACATAACTACTACTACTACTACTACTACTACTACTACTACTACTACTACTACTACTACTACTACTACTACTACTACTACTACTACTACTACTACTACTACCACCACCACTACTACTACTACTACTACTACTACCACACCACTACCACTACCATATGGTAATAATGATAAAAATACCATGATAATGATAATTAGACCAATTTGCACCACCACGCTGTAGTTCAGGCTAACTACTCACCGAAGGAAACTACTCTTTACATGACTGATATGGTAATAATGATAAAAATAATAATAATGATAATAAGACAATTTGTATAGCGCTGTAGCTGTCAGGCCGAGACCGAAGAAAAGGGCGCTGTGCATGATATACATACACTCTTAAAAACATACATACACGCATACAAACATAGATACATACATACATGCATATATACAGCATGCAATACAGCATGCATGACACATTCACACATACATACATACATACATACATACATACATACATACATACATACATACATACATACATACATACATACATACATACATACATACATGCATACATACATACATACATACATACATACATACATACATACATAGACAATAAGCAAACAATTTACAGAGCTCGTATGACAACATGCATATATATATATATATACATACACACATGCATATATACATGTACATACATACGTACATACATTCATATAAAAACGCTTATGTAAAAAATTGACGTGATCTCCTTTCTGCCAGGTTATTAACTACAAGTCCCTCGTGTCAACGTCTTTTTAGAGCTCGGCTGCTCCTAATTAAAGTGTTCAGCAGTCTGATGAACATTCATGTCTTCCTTTACAATTCTATCTATCAGTCTGAAATTTTTAAACCTTCATTTCGCCTTCATATATAGACATTACCCCGGTGCTTATCTTGCCGTCTCAGTTTGTCGCTGAAAAGAGCGTCGATTAGAATTTCAGGAGGTACTCGTCTATAGCACTGTCAACAGCAAACTATAAGGTAATGACTCAAGTAATTCACTTATATACATAACTGCAAACAACTACCTGGTTTATAACAATATATTTAAATGAAATCCGATTGTATTGTTTATTACTTAGCGACTTCTACAGCTCCGATGTCTAATGTGCACGGCATCACCTAATGGCACAGTCAGAATCAAGTGCCATGTGCTAATGCTGACAAGCGATGAGTGAGAAACGGAGTTTTAGGAATAGTAGAAGATCAGTGTGTAGTTTAGCCGGCCTATCTCCATACTTACACAGACAAGGAAATCTCACAGGTCAACCTGCAATCTCCCTACACCCTTGTGACGATTCAGTCATTAAAAAACTGCGCAGGCATGGTCTACAACATGCTCAACAATCCGATGAATCTCCAACGAGGTTTCCTTCCATACAATGTCATGATGCACCTATATATAAAAGCACTACCCGATTTCTCCACCGCTTCTACCACCAAAATATCCCAGAAATTCGGATTGGATGACTCTTCTTGGTCGAGACCAGCAACAATGGGAGTCAGAACAATCATATAGAGAGAAAAAAGATATCATATTCGCCCTAAGAGTCACGAACGATTTGGCGGAGAAAGGAGTGACCCTCATTCAGTCCTACAATGAAGCCGTAGCTGTTTCGAAATGAGGAACAGAAACATTTGTTCTACAAATGGTCGAGTACCACATCGAAACAAATGTTCACAGCCACTAAAGGGAATAAATAAATAAATTACAAATAACTGACAGTATTTCCTTTGATTTTGCCTTATATTTTATGCCTAAGTGTTGAAATTTGTTTTCTATCCGTGAAAATTACAATGTATCACATTGCTTTCTAAGTGATAATTCTTACGGGGCTTTGCGCAAGTTCTAAATCTATTCCGATTTTCATCTAATTTGGCAAATAACAATGATTCTCAAGGTGTCAAACAAAAAAACATCAAGGCCGATATCAATTTTGAAACTTCAGTTTTTAGACACACCCTACAATGCATGCATCTGAAGTTCTGAACATTTATATGGCGAATTTTCATGAACCTTCAGACTTTGTCTTAGCAGACTGCTTTTCTGAATATTGAATGATAACGGATTGGTTTTTTAATTAAGATCTTGTTCATCATATTCCTTCCCCGATGTACCAATAACAAACCTCACACTGGGATCAGTGTTCGGTAGCAATCGATGTCAAATAATAAATATATATTTCAAGCTCTATAAATTGTTTCAAACGAAAACTATTTTCCCCAGGGGCGTTCATCCCATGGGGGGAATGAAGCAGAAATCTTCATTGCCTTTTCAAGGGAGGGGGGGTAAATTTTTGTTACATTAAACGTCTGCTCATTTTTTTTCATTTAAGAAATTAATCGATGTGCTTTTCATTTGAAATAATTATGCTTTTCTTTGTTTTCAAAACAATACAATCATTGTGCTGTTCTCAGACCGAGCTGACGATTAGTCTTCAATTTCATAATTTTGACGTATCGAATATTATACTCGAGCGATTCGATTTCGAAGTGATTGTATGCTTGCATGTCGTACAGCAAATGCTTCAAATTACTGGTTCCTGTTCATGAATGTTGCAATCAACCTCTGCTGACATGGCAGTTGCGGCTCAGCTGATACATCAGTGCATGGGCGTATTTAGGGGGGGTTACGGGTTCAAGACCCCCGAAAGAAGTTTCCGAATTTTGTTGTATGCTTTTACATGCGAAATACAAAAACACCTTAACCCTAGGGCTTGCAAGCTTTTTGTAACACGGACTACCAAGGGGGGTGGTTACCCCTCCCCCTGGATTTCGTGTTTGGTTTTACATATCATAACTTGTAATATAGCATTGACAATTCAGCATTCATTTCTGCACAGAATGGTTTATTTAGTTGTACATTATGTGAATGCACCTCGAAATTACATCACTTTTAACAAAGGAACCCATTAATTAGCAATATTGTATATTATTGGTACATTTTTACATTTTGGATAAATAAATATAAGATTAGGTGTGTTTTGAAACTAATCTATGTATAAAAGATACACAAAATCATCCCTACACATGTTTATATAGTATAAATGTACATCCATACATATATATCCATACATATATATCGGTTTACGTTATAACGCTGTATTCAGCCATTTTCACACAGATTACGCGTATTATTATTTATTTTGATCACTTCCGGTATTCAAAAGACAAGGATGTAGGTATGCAAATGAAGCCCTTCATTCCCTCTAAAGAATGGTATTTTGTTTCTCTTCCAGGAATAAAATGAATACGCTACAGACAAAAACTGGGGGGGAGTCCTTCCATTCAGCCATTTTTCACGCATATTACGCGTATTATTATTTATTTTGTTAAACTTCCGGTTCTCTCAGGTCAACTCAGTGACCATAGAAATGTAGCCCCACATTCCCTCTATAGAATGGTATAATTTGTGTCTCTTAATATTAAATGACGGATAAGATATTATAAATCTAGGGGGGGTGGTATAACCCCCTGGTACCTCGGGTATATTGGGTAAAATTTTGAACGGTGTGAGATATCATCTCACATTTTACCTCAAAACGTGTGTAAATGAACCCCTACAGCTACCTAAAAGGTCAAATTTTTATTCCATACGGCAAAAGCAGTGAAATGATAACGAGCAGGGGGGTGGCAACCACCCCCCTTGGTAGCCCGAGGGTTAACTTTTGCGAGCCATTTTCAATGGAACCCCACCCCTTTCCCCCAATCCCAAAACCCTCCGAATTGTTTACTGGCTAAGCCCATGCGTCAGTGCAGTCAAAAACTGAAATTGCTCAGACAAGATAAACATTCATGTCAGTCTCTAGTTACAAAAGCACAACGATTTGCAACGGCCTATGATGTTGAAGTAAACTTTCCGGTTCATCGAGCAAGACGACCACCCAGGCAACATGACGAGAAAACAGAAAAGGACATTAAATGTAGTGCTCATAAGCACAGACCACGATCTTATTGTTTTTTACTATAGGCTACAACACTGGATACGGTAGCTTGTCAAATATAGGACCGTTTCCATGATGACATGCTAGGTATATTTGAATAAAATGGACGTTATATTAAAACATCAACATTAATTTTACACCAAGAAAGTTGATAACAGAGGATCACGTACTGACAGACAGTATAGCTAATCTGTGTAACTTCTGCGTCCTAGACCCACAGGTAGTGCAAACCGAGCTCGAGGAGTTTCGACACTCATATCGCTCCGTACAAGACATTTTGTCTCTTAATAACTTGATTCCAGACGATGGAAAACTGGAACTTATTCACCGAAATGATGCAAGCAAAGGCAGTGACGATGATAACGAGCAATAATCAAATCTGTGGACAGTGTATTGGAAGCAGTCATGTTAAGCCATTACGTGTGATATGGCAACTTTCAGGCTATCCAACGCACACCAGCTTATATAAAATCCTGGACTCCCAGTTGAGCGAGTAATAAGTCGCATTGTGAAAAATCGACTGAGGTCAACCTGGCTGATGACTGGTTTCTGACAGTATTAGCTTGTGAACGAGACGCTACTCTATCACTACAACTGGACGAAATTGTTGATCGCTTGGCTATGCACTCTACCGCTCTGAAGAAGCACCTATTGTAATTTTAGTACTGTCTAGCCGCTCTGGCGGTATGACTCGATCTGTCTGTGTACAAGACTTCATATTTTATAATGCATAATGTTTTTGATTACTGAACAAAAAGTTAAAGAATTCAGCAGTAAAATTGTGCTTAAAATTTTGATAACTGAGAGTTTCTCTTTTGTCGACAGTCGACCAATCGTCTGGGGCCGTCGTAGTGGGGGGAAATCTGCTGAAAAGAGGGGAATGCTTCATAGGCGTAAGGGGAGATGGACGCCTCTGATTTTCCCCAAAACCTCGAACTGATTGATCGGTTACAAGGTACATTTTGGAGACAAGCCAATGTATGCGAACAACACATTCCAAATGCTAAATTTGATTTCAAGGTCAAAGGCCTTTCAGCTAGGATTCAGGCTATACGTAAAAAAGGCTTACAGTCTCTAATTTATTATTCTGCGCAATATGTGCCTGGCTCGTGGAATTCCGATTTTTTTCAGCTACTAATTTCAGACTGAAACACTTTGGACTCTGCCAGATGGCAGACTAATCAAAGCAGCGCGCGTTATATTTTTTAATTGAAAGTTTTCGAGTAGTAACTGCTGACATGTGTGCTGGATAGACTATAATGTCCAAAAGTTGTGAGATCAAAACAACACGCTGAGTCCAAATTCAGTGCGATGCCGTCATTTTATGGCGACATAAGTCTCGTAAATAAGGTCAAATAAAACAAACGACAATTTTAAACTTCAAGCACGAATATAGCCTACATCTCGCAGGACAGTGAAATTTGGCAGATATGAAACTGACGTGGCAGTTTATGCAGCGCAAATTTATTTAGTTGAGTTCAAAATGGCCTGCTCGACTCGAAATTATAAACATAATGCACTTTTCCAGAGCGGATGTGCATCAATATAATTATTTTGTTATTATTGTTATTATCGTGCATTATAAACTGTCACAATCGAATGACCAAGCATCAGTCGATGGCGCTTAATAATTTGTGAGTGAAGGACTTGCTCAAGGTAACCACACAGTAACCGTCTCAGAGGAGGAGGATTGAACCCGTGCTCTCCGCGTTACAAGGCGAGCGCTCTAACCAATCATACAGCCCATGTCGTCCTTGAAACACCCGCGGTGTCTGTTGCCAACGACGATGTTTTAGTTATGGCATAGTACGTTTGTATTATATACCATGCACATGCATAGTTATGAATAAGTTGAACCGGTACGTGCGGAATATATATATATATATATATATATCATATATATATATATATATATAGGCCCTTTTGGGGTCCAATGCTTATATATATATATATATATATATATATATATATATATATATATAAATCACTCTGTTTCGTTCGTCAGACAGGAGGAGGGGCTGCTGTCGTCCTTCAGACTATTTTATTTAAGGCCAGATGGCACTAAGACTACTAAGTCATATATGTCGGTATAAATTGAAGACAGCGAACGAAGGATATAGCTCTATTTGGCCAGTGTTGTTGTAAAAGCCTCCGGCCACAACCTGCGCTTAATGTAAACATAAATATCCACGTTTTTTAGATAGCGACCGTATGGCTTCGACCATAATCATGCTTCAATGAATTTATCGAATGAGATCCTTCACCAACGGTGGCCGTTTGAATTGATGCTAGTGCCACGCCTGTTTGATCGAATTAGGCAAGCAAAGAGAGAGAGAGAGGGGGAGAGACAGAGAGACAGACAGAGACAGACAGAGACAGAGACACAGACACAGACAGAGACAGACACACAGACAGAGACAAATATGCAGACAGACTAGACAGACAGACAGACAAACAGAGATAGAGAAAGAGATAGAGCGACCGGCTCCAGACGCGAAAAAACTTTCTGGCATATTATAATCATCGCTACGCTTATCTATAACTAGCAATTTTTACCCGGCGTTCGCCCGGGTTTTCCCCAGGCGTAATTTTTAACGGCTGCAAATAAAGGCTACTTACTTACTATATTTGCTGATGGGCTTCAAATATTTAAAAAAATGTCCATATATCTGAATGGAAACGATATTTAGAGGTGAACATAGTTGCTTTGCCCGTGTACTGCACGGGTTATCTCTACCTTATAATTATAGGCAATATTATTATTTTGTTCCCCGTTCTTTACGGTTTATCTCTACCTGAAATAGGCGTATTATTTTGTTCCCCGTACTACACGGGTTATTTCTAAATTATAATAGGCGTATTATTTGCCGTTGGCCAGCGTGACGTAAGATTGCATATTTAGCCGCGTGACGTAATTTAAGATTGCATATTAATTTTAGTGACGTGGACAAATGGGCATGCTTATAATGTCCATAAATCGGAATTGAAAGCAAATTATGAGCTGAAAGTAATTGGGATGAGATAGAAATTCGAATAGCTAAAGTAAGTTTCGAGTTGCTTTGACCTAGAAAATCGGCAATGGCCGTGGTTGCATAAAATGTGAGCTTAGTGTAATTAGGTCACCAAATCTGTAAATGGTTGCGCTGACCTAGAAATTCGCCCGTGGCGACTTCTGATTGGTTGCTAGATGCTCCGTGTGACGTAAGATTGCTTATTAAGCATGCGTGACGTGAACAAATGGCCTTACTATGGGCGGTATTGAAATAAGCTCGCTGAAAAGTTAAATTTAAAATGGCCATATATCGGCGTTTAAATAAAATTGCGAACTGAAAATAGTCGCGTTGACCTAGACGTTGCGTAATAATGCTTTGTAAATTTTTTCAACTCGCTAAACCGTTCCGTTTCGGAGCCTTTAGCCGGACAGCGATGCATTGCAAACATACATACATACATACGGAAGGACAAACTTTAAGAATTATAGTATAAGATATACAGGAGCACATGATATAATTCACCGGCAGTGAAGAATAAAATTTTAATGACGTTAACAGGTTGACACATCCATAGATTTCATGGCCAATAATAACGTGCTTACCTAAGTGAACTGGAAAGGCTTAACCACTCTCGTTAAAGTCCAGGTGCTGTTAAACTCACTGGGACATGACTTTATTAATTTGGTAAAAACAACTTGGAGATCGAATGCATAAATAAATAAATAAATAAATAAATAAATAAATAAATAAATATATACATACATACACAGATACGTACATACATATGTATGTGTATGTACTATAATATTATGCATACATACATACACAGATTAAAAAAACATGCATTATATATGATGTAATTAGCAACTTCTATTGCGCCAGTGTCTAATGCAGAAGGCATCAACCGATGGCACTAAATGCATACATACATTCATACATACATACGTAATTACATACATATAGAATGCATATAAAAAATCTCCTTTTAACCAGATTATTAATTACTCACAATTTCCAAGCGTCAACGCCTTTTCAAAGCTCGACTGCGGGCTATAATGTGCTCAGCAGTCTCATGAATATTTATGTACTCCTTGAAAACAATATTCCACCTGTCAGTCTGAAATTTTTTTAACCTTCATTTCGCCTTCATATAGACAGTTCCCATCTTGCCGTCTCAGTTTGTCTCACGAAAGGGGAGCGTGAATTAGAATTTTAGGAGATAGACTGTTGTTAACAGCATACGAAAAGGTAATGACACAAGTATTTCACTTATGTAAAAATTGTAACTGCAGACATTTACCTGGTTTGTATCAATATAATTTTTTTAAATGAAATCTGATTCTAGTGTTCATTACTTAGCGACTTCTATGGCGCCAGTGTCCAACGTTCAAGGCATCAACAGTTTGGTGGCGTATTCAGAATTAAGGCGTAATCAATGCGTGTGCCAAGAGTTAGCACTGACAAGAGATTACGAGAAACACGAACAGTTAGGATACTGAGGTCTTAAGAGTGGTAGAAGAGGTGTGTGATTTAGCCTGCCTGTCTTCGCACCTGGATCGCATCTCATGCTACCAAGTGCTGCACTCCGTCACCGGATACCGCGAGTTACATTATTGAGCCGCTTAGAACTGGAATTGCAGAATTGTGGACCATCCAACTGGAACGACAGGACACCCTGCAAGAGGAACAACAGTTGTTCCTGTTGAGTTCACCTTCTGTGTAATTGTAATTGTAATTTTAATACGATATTTATAAAGCGCCACTCAGCGATTCAGAGGCGCAGCTGTGACGCCTTTGATCCCAAATGTTCCTTGAATTGTTCTCTGAATTTCTTCTTTTAATTGCCAATATACGTGTATAGATCGATTACGTCAATCACTCATGCATTAAGAATTTCATCAAGGTCTGCCCCCACTAAAGCTCGTACAAGCAGGAGTGCGCTGCAAGTAAAGGGCTAACCAATGAACCGCCGTGGAGTAGAAGTGATTGGCCTTTCACCAGTGCGAATGGGGTTTAAATTCAAGGCTTCTTGTTGTCCTGTAGTGAAACTCTTTCGGCAGTGTTGTGCAGTACCTTTATTAAATTCAAAAAGCACGACCGCAGTATCATAGAAACCACGACAGCTAAAATATGTAAATTATTCTGGGACGAGATCTCGGTTCCTTTTACCCGATATAAATATTTTTTTAGTTTCTTCTCACTTTTGCGGCAACGCTGCCTGTTTATATCTGCCTGACATTCAATAATTTACTAAGAACGAAACAGTTAGTCAATACTCCTCTGTTCTCTGCTCTTCATTGTTCTATTGTAGTCTCTATTGATTTCTCTGTCATCATTGATTGTTCTATTCTATTCGACTTATTCTAATATATAACCGACTTTACAAAGCTCATTAATTTTTACAATGCATTAGTTTACGGTAACGTAGCTTATTAAGTTACGAATGGCATGTAATCGATTGGAAGCGTTTGGGTCCCCACAAGGAATAACAGTCCTTCAGATATATATGCGCGTTTTCTTAACAATGGACTCGCGCTTGCAACTTCTACAAGCACTTGAATCCTGTTTTGTTACACAGGGTTTAGGCCGGGGCGTTTCTGTGTGGATATCTTGGAGGGGTGCTATAGGAGAGCTGGGAATGATTGAATGAATTGACTGACAAGATAGCTCAAGATGAGATAGAAAGGATGCAGATTATGCATTAAAAGTACTACGATCGCGGATTTACAGATTTTACCTAGAGATGTAACCATCTTTCATTTTCTTCCGCATAGATGTTTGACGGAAGAGAGGTTTATTCAGACGTGCTGGTGGCATCTGTAACATTCGCTGCAGTCTTCGCATTTCTACGTTGGATGAAGGGGTTTGGAGTCAAAGATGCTGGAAAACGATATCCACCTTCGCTGTCCTTTCTGCAACTTTTTCGCTCCCTTATGCGTGGTGGCATGGAGGTACTACCAGAATACTTTATGAAATCCGCGGAAAAACTGGGACCTATCTTCTCCTTCAAAGTTGCAGGACGGTAGGACAAAATCTGTCGTTAGGATGACGATTATGATTGTTGCCATCATTTTCATTATTATCATTGTGGTCGTTGTCACCATTGTCATCATCATCATCATCATCATCATCATCATCATCATCATCATCATCATCATCATCATCATCACCACCACCACCATCATCATCACCATCATCATCATCGTCATCATTGTCATCATCATCATCATTATCGTCATCATTGTGGTCATCGTCGGCATCGACATCATCATCATCATACCTTCGTTCCAAAATTATTACCATGCCACTCCGTTGTGCGACACAATGGCAGATATTCTATATCTGCGAGTTAGCGATTGTAGGTTCGAACCTCCTGAGGGAACTCTATTTCTTTGCCACTGCCACCAAGCAGGATAAGTTCGTGTCGGAAGTACATGGAAAGTCCTGCGATGCATTGGTCCCATGTCGATGACCTTGGAATTCATGCACTAAGGGCTCATTGAAAAAACAAGAAGCAAACGCCTATCCTAAATGACACGGGCGATCAATGTGCATACTGCTTCTTTGTATGGCGTAATGCATATTGCCGAGGCTCAGTCCAGAAGCTCTGCCTACGTTGGGCCCACAAGCTGTAAGGACCTTTCTAGAGAGCTGCGGCTCCAGCTCCTCAGTTTTTCCATGCCACAGTTCCGTAGAAGCCTGAAGTCTGAATTATCCGACAGTAATTTCACTGGTTCGGGCCGGGTGCATCACTGACGAGTTTTTTCTTGAAGGGGCGCTTTTTAAATGTCAGATTAAAATTGCAATGTTTCTACTGTTCACAATGAAAATATTTCTGAAATTCCCACTGAAAATTTTAAGCATCGGAATCTGTGATACGGCAGCCGATTCATTTGATCGGTTCAAATCTTCTTATTGATTTAATTTTCAAATAATAATACCATTATTGTTGTTGACTGCTGTTGCTGATGATGATGTTGACGGTGTTGATGGCAATAGTGATGGTGGTGGTGATGATGATGATTATGATTTTGATGGTGAGGATGTTGACGATAAACACGAAGACGACGTAGACAACGTTTACTATCTCGATCATGTTGACAAACTTTGGCCCAACGCCCAAAGAACTCTACAGAAGAAAACGAGTTCTTCATCGAATTGTTTTATTACGTTGATTTTTTGCTGCAGTTTGGTGGTCGTGCTTTCTGACTACGAGACGATTTTCAGTGCCATGATGAGACAATCGGAGACCTTCGCCGACAGAAGTTCTGCCTGGATGGAAGATAAAGTCATCAACCTCGAGCGCAGAGGTAAGTCAATCCGCAACGATCACAACACTTGAATTTAAGCAACACGTAATCTATGCTACTGTAGTCTGCTCATTGCACTCTACTCTGAACATTTACACTGCTGTACCCTAATGAAGCATGGAATTTAATTACCACGGTAGCTGATTGGTTGAACAATTTATTATATATTTGCTAAAATAATAGGCCCTATTACATATTTCAGCATGATAATTCTAATTTAACATACAGATTTCAAATTGTAGATTAAAACTGTGCATTTTAAATGAAAATAATTTTTTTAGAAATTATATTTTAGTTACCGAATTAAACTATAATACTGATTTTGAAGTAGATGTTGTACAGCAGTTTGCAACAACTGCCACTGAAACTCTTGAAGGCGTATCCCTGGTGCAAAAGGAAGTAGAAAATATGAGATCGCGGCATATTATATTAGTGATTGTAACTGTAGTTAGTAACTTCTATAGAGCCGGTGTATAATGAACTAGGTATCCAGCAACTGCACACCAAAGTAAGCTGTAATGAGGTCAATATCCGGAACATAAATCCGTAAAGCAGACAGTCTACGGTGGATAAGCAATTTTAAATAGGAAAGTAAAGTTGAGAACAAAATAGCACAAGGGATTGGTTAGAGTCGAGAGACAGAGGAAGAGTGATCCAAAATGTAGGCCAAGAAACCAAATAATCTCGTTCAACAATAAATAATTTTTGATTTAGGTTTGACAACAGAGAACATTGCAACCTAGTTCATGTGAGACCGAACCCAAAGAAACGTCATATCCATCCATCTGAGTCGTAGCTTATAGGCCGAAGTATTCGCACTTGGCGGAATAAATTTAAGAGATGCTGCCCTGGCTTCCTGTTGCCGAGAAAATTTCCGTCAAGATCATATTGAACATTTACATTACTGTACTAATCATCCTCCGTTCTCACTCTTTCTCGGCCCCCGGTCACAACTCATCTCGAGTTTTCCAACCGAGCAATATCCAACACTGCACCACGTCTCTGGAACGATCTACATCCTGAATGTCACACTTTTTCATGTTCCTACACCATCATCGCCAATCATCCACCATCATCTGCTTCAGGCTCCTTTATCCATCACCCCAAGGCCTTCCACTCGAAACTAAAGTCTCTCCTTTTCAAGAACTCTTACCCTGACTCGTCTGATCCTCTACCTTCCAATCCTCGACCTAAAAGACACCCATCTTAACATCTGATCCTATGGAAACCGGACTCCGACCTACCTCGGACTACTCTTTTGGACAACCCCTCTGACTAGACGCAGCGCTCGTGAATAATCTGGCTTTCGAGTGGCGCTTTAGAAGTTTGGAGATTACGATTACGATTACGTTATTGTTGACTCGTGCCTCTCTTGTCGGCACTTCCCCATGAAACTCTGTGTTCCGGTTGCAAGTCAACCGGGTTGTCAACCGTTGCGCTCTGCGACCCGTGGAGATGAGCAGGTTTCTGCGGTGCCCAACTTCAATTTGAATTCGTTGGGATGTCTCGTGCATTGGACCATCGTCTTGGAACAATCCTCCATTGCGCTAATGTGCTTTTGCATTTGACTTTGTGCAGAACTCATTTTCAGATGATCTGAAAATACTTGTTTATAAATTATCAGACACGTAGTCACGTGTGCTGCAGTTTTGTGGAGATACTAAAAGGCGTAATATCAATCAGCCGTTTATTGAATCAACAACAGCACAATTAATTAACAATCAGTCATTTAAAAAATGTTAATCTGCTGATGCCGTCAACAGGACAGCCCTAAAGGATAAAATAATCCGCTATTGCAGGGCTGCCCCTTTTTCATATTACATTTACTGATGGCAAGACGATTTTTATGATCATATAATTATAGGAAATTCAACTTAAATAACAATGTTGGGGCTAAATCATAGCCAAACAACTAAATAACAAAACATTGTAGTACAATTAGTAGCTGGTTTACGGTGACCATGGAACAGTATATAACATGTCTTGTCCAGATTGAGTGAAAGTTTATTGGCTTTAAACCAGTTTGATATTACTTCAAGTTCCTTATTTACTTTCTGCTGCAATACATCTATTGATTTATCAGTAAAAAAGACATTGTTGTCATCAGCAAATTGTATGAAATCAGTTTTATCAGCAATCTGAGGTAAGTCATTTATATAGATCAAGAACAGTAATGGCCCCAATATAGATCCCTGCGGCACTCCACACCGAATGGTTTTATGAACAGACTGATAGCCTTCGTAGAGGACATACTGAGTTCTATTTTCCAAATAATGTTGTAGCCACTGATGTGCCATGCCTCTAATGACATAGTGCTCAAGTTTGCCCAGCAGGATTACGCCGAAGCGCATGAGTGCGAGTGAAGGACTTAGTATGATTAACCGTGTCAAAAGCCTTGGATAGGTCAAAGAAGACTCCCATTGCAAACTCATTTTTATCCAGGGAGTCAGATATTTTGTCTTGCATTTCTAGTAGCCTAATGCCATAATTATACGTAGAATGCCCTTTACGGAAGCCAAATTGTTGTGGAGATATTGTGTTTTCCTTAATAAAATACTCCATTAGTCTATTGTACATAACTTTCTCAAAAAACTTAGAGAAATATGTTAAGACAGAAATTGGTCTATAGTTATTAATTTTATTCCTATCACCAGACTTGTAGATGGGTATTACTTTAGCAGTTTTAATGTTATCAGGGACAATACCAGTGTCAAAGGAACAATTAATAATATCGGCAAGTAGAGGTGCAATAATTCCCATAGAGGCCTTGCCAACTTGTGGACTTATCCCATCTGGTCCACAGCTAGTCGAGGAACGTAGTTGATTGGCAATTGCCATTATTTCCTGAGGGGAAGTTCCAATAAGACCCATTGAGGAGGGTGGAGAATTACTTAAAAAGGAGCCAAATTTACTGGTAGTCTCACTAATTCTAGATGCCAGTGTTGGGCCTACATTCACAAAATAGTCATTAAATTTATCTGCAATTTTCCCTTTATCTGTAACATTAATACCTTCAATTATAAATGAATCTACTCTTGAGGAGTTTTCACATGCAAGCATTGTCTTAATTATTTTCCAGGTCTTCCTTAAGTTGTACTCACACTCAATGAATTTATCAGCATAATACTTTTTTTCTGCCGCATTTCTGAGTTTTTTAAATATGTTTCTATATTTAGTAAATTTTGCCTTATTTACATTATTCGGGTTTTTTAGGTATTTAGAATAGAGTCGAGATTTTTTATTTGCTGATTTCAATAGAGCAGGCGTCATCCAAAGCTTTTTTATTTTATGAGCTTTACTGCCTGTGCCCTCAAGGACTGGAAAAGCTATTTCGTAGCATTTTAAGTAATTGTTCACGAATGCTTGATAAGCCTCAGTTGGATCATTAGCATCACAGTGATAAGAGATGTCTGTCTAGTCCGTATTATTCAGAAGGGTGTGAAATAATGCAGTAGTTTTATCATTTATCAGTCTTCTGGTCAAACTGGGGTATGTACTATTCATTCCAGGGTTGAGATCAGTGGTAAATAGAATAGGTAGATGGTCAGATATGTCATTCATGATGATTGAGGAGTTCTGGTTGTTAGATAGGATGTTTGTGAAGATGTTATCAATTAATGTAGCCGTTGTAGTGGTTATTCTAGTTGGTCGTAGAATTGTTGGCAAGAGCTGGTGGGACATCAGAATGTTAAAGAATATACTAACTAGTAGGACTGTGTCTGGCTGTTTTCAATAAATCTATGTTAAAGTCTCCTGCTAATAATTATTATATAAATAATAAATATCTTAATACATAGATAGATATGCATATTGCATAACATAAGAAGCCGATATGTGGATATTATTGTATGAACATCGTGCAAGCGGTGTTATTGGGAGCGTATTGGCCTATGATGAAATATTAGCAAGATCAGGCCTACTGGTCAATAACTGTGTAGGGTTAGCCTATAGGCGTTCTACAAAAGTTAGTTTCTTTGAGCTAGGTATCTCTTTCGGACATTTCAACGATTTCTGGAGAAAGCAGCACAAATTGGTTTTATCCATCCTGAAGGAGTTCGGATTTGGATTCGACAGAGTCATGGAGACTCGAATTCTGCAAGAAGTTGAGTCAATGAATGAGGTGATTCAGAAAGAAAACGGACGTTCAATCTATCCAAAACAGCCGTTCCTCTTTGCCACTTCAAACGTCGTTTTGAGCATTCTGTTTGGCAAGAACATCCGACAGTCTTTGCCGAAGGTTCTTCCTGCATTAGTTGAAAATGCCAATGAGTGCGTTGCGAATATGGATCTTACTCTCAACTTCGTTCCAATTGTGCGGTTTCTGCCAACCTATCGTCGAAAGGTGGACCGTTTGCGAACGACCTGTGAGAAGATGTTGAACTCTATTGAAGCAGGGATACAGTTCAACAAATCCAATAATTCTGAGGATACGTTCATCCGTAGATACCTGGAAATTCATGGTTCCGACTACCACCATCAGGACCTACTCTACGTTCTGCGTGATCTCACTTTCGGTAGTACGGAAACTGTGTCGACAATGTTGGAGTGGGCAATGGTGGAATTGGCCAACCATCCCGAAGCCCAGAACCGCTTTCAGAAGGAGATCGATGAGATGGTACCAGGAGACAGACTTCCATCACTCGATGATAAACCTCGTCTACCCTACACAGAAGCTGTGATGCTGGAACTGTTGAGACGGCATACTATAGTTCCTTTTTTCGTACCACACTCACCTCTCAAAGACACCAAATTACTTGGGTACGACATACCTCAAGGATGCGTGGTAAGTACTGACTGAGTTATTTTCCATGGTGAGGTTAAGTGAGGTCAAGATCAGGCAAAGTCATGACTCTGCCGAAATTGCTTTGTGCCGTATAATATAGAAAAGATGTTTCACTTTCGAAGACATAGATCTGTGCAAATCCAACATGAAAATTGGCAGTTGCCTTTGTTGGACTTGTCTTACGTTGCCTAGGTGTGACTCCGGATAGAAGTTTTGTTTTAGAGATTTTATTTTTAAATCAGACGTTTCGTACAGTCGACTTTCAGCATTTGAAGGAGATAAAATGTTGATGTCAATGTTTCACGTGATGATGTTTAATGGAATTTATGCTAAAAGGACATCTTGTAAATAAAGTTTAATCTAATTCTGGAGAGAACGAAGTCTGTGTCATCACTACAGCTCACACTCGTTTGCTCTTACAGTTCTTGAAAAGTTGATATCTTGAGCAATCCTACTGATTAAAATCATTCTGATTCAGATCATACCCAACGGCTACGGCGCTAACCTGGACCCGAAGATTTGGAAAGATCCGGAGAACTTCATACCGGAGAGATTTCTGGATGCACACAACAAGATTACCAATATTCAAAAGAAAATGATCGCATTCGGCTTGGGTATATTAGTTTTACCTGCATTTTTTGAATGTCTTTATTATTATCTCACCAAAAAGTACAAAATGCTTTCCACGGGATGTGAACGAAGAGGGAACACCAGTTATTTCACTTATGCTGATGCAAGATATCCGAACTTAGCGTCACGTTTCGGGTCCACTACTGCTGCGCTGATAGCTTTAACCCACCATTTACATGTACTAGAATCAGTTAAATATGAGCCATAATAATTATGTGCGCTTGGTGTCTTTAGATTTTTGGAAGGCTTTCGACACAGTGAGGCACAATAGCCTGGCCGTGCAGCTATAGCCTCCATGCCAGTATACCCGATTTTGCTCATAACTGGGTTCTTGCTTTGCTACAAAATCTATGCATTATATAAAGTTATGTAGCATAAGCTCCTCATATAAGTGCATCAATGCAAGCATCACACGGGGTCTGGTCTTGGGCCGGTTATATTTCTTACCTTAATTTCGGGAGTAAAACTACTATTTGCAGGGAATAGAATGTTCAGATATGCAGACGACTGCTATCTGGTGATTCCTGCATCCCAATATTGTCTCTGCCGATGCAGGACTTGAACACATAGCAGAGTGGGCTAGAAATTGCAACCTGAGACTTAATCATAGCAAGTCATGTGAGACCATAATTAGGCGTCCCCGACTCCCCGTTCCAGAACTTCTGACTCCCCTCCCTCATAGCACTAATCGAAATGGTTGAAGTAGTTCAGGTTCTTGGCGTCCCTCTTTCCGATAGATTGGGGTTCTCAGTGCATAGTGATAACGTCGTCAGTAGTTAAGGATAGGGGATTGACAGGCCTATTTAGACACACTGGGATTGACAGGCCACTAAGCAAACAATGGCTATACTTATGTCACTTGAACTACTCAGAATGGTAATGGTAATTGCAAACTTGGGCCTACAAACTTGTTTTTATTCTCGAGGACTTTCGCACTGAGAGCGCCTCTGATAGAAAAAAGGAATGTCAATTTGAGTTAATAAAACTCATGAATTAATAATTTTATATTTACCATGTCTTACCATTTCTTGCAAGACTTATAGAATATCGCACAATCAGTAATTTTTCACATTTATTACCTTTCTGACCAGATACGACGACTTTGAGAGCTTTCTTTCTAAATAGGCGCTTATTAAAAGCTTTGAGCTCACTTGATCTGCATTTCGTTAACACTGCAAGACATTTAGCAACCTTTTACTACAGTTTGTACTTTACCAGGGGTAGCAGTTATGCAAAATCATCCTACTGTCCCGACAAATTTATTCTTAAGATATCTTTTATTGTTTTATCCTGTGTAAGGTCTGGTGATAGGCCTACCATTGATTTTGTTTAGCTGAATGCAGCGCTTAAAAAACGTGCAAGTTCGCACTAGATCCATCAATTATTACAATCCCTTAAGCTACACCTGAGGGGCGCGGAATAAAATTTCTTCTCTTGGACATTTAAAAGAGGGTGGCTAGTTCTTCCCCTCACTGCTTGATCTTCCAGCGACAGCGTACGGTCATTGAACAGCCGAGTGTTTTTAGATAGGTCGAGCGGTGCAGATTCAGGTTTTGATGCGAATTTTTAGACCTTCTCCAGGTCTCTTGTTCGACAGATCAGTTACTAGTCAAACTATAAGTCTATCATGAACCTTCAAATACTTATTTTTCTTATATCTTGTTCTGTTCTAGGAAAGCGTTCTTGTATTGGAGAGATTCTAGCTCGTCAGAGCTTCTTTCTCTTTCTCACAAGTCTCGTACAGCGTTTCGATATCCGACCACCAGAGGGCCAGAAAACGATCAGCGTGAAGGAAATCATCGCCATAGTGATGGTTCCATCGCACTTCGAAGTTCGTCTGATCCCCCGAGTGAAACCAACTCAGTGTCAGGGCTGAACTGAAAGACGGACGTTGGGGCTTCACATCCGATTATATTGTATTACATCAGATGGCCTTTTATTGCATATTATTTAGAAAATCTGTTAAAGCATATTATTGTATTCAGTCAGGTGTGGAGCATTTACGATGAGTTTTCTCAAAGAGGCGCCGTATAATTATTAACTTTGCAATTACACTTACATTTGGCCACGTCCTGCCCCAACCAATACCCCCCGACCAAACCCACGTACTACTCGCTCCGTCCTCGTGCCCAGGACCGCATAACAACCCCCCAGTCGATAGATTGATGGGCAGCACAATCAATCAATCCATCATTTATTTGTAGCCAACCAACAATAAACAGTAATATTACAAATCAGATTGCACTTTTATGTATAGATTGTTGAATGCCACATAGGAAGGCCCTGGCGGGATCAATGATCCCGCTAATAGGGGACACCTTTATATAGTTTTAATAGAATATGTGGCGACCGAAAGATGCTTCGCTTAGTATAACAGTAACTGGTGACTTGATTAACATAAAAAATCTTAACTAACCTTATCTAATTTAAACTAAATAACGGAAGTTAAAGGAATGAGTGGGACGTGCAGTTAAACACATGGAAATAAAAGATTAATACGTCAAAGCATTTAGTAATTACCTTCAACTAAACAAGTGCGTAGCTTATTCTTAAACAGTGTAAGTGAGGGAGATTTTCTAATTTCTTGGGGAATTTTATTCCAGGTAGTGGCGCCAATAGATTTTATCGACAACAGACGAGTGTTTGAGCGGGCAAAGACACTTCTATAATTTACGGAGTTTCTTGTTAAGTGGGAGTGAACCTCTGAGGCAAGATTAAAGAATCCCTTGTATACTGGAGGTAGTAGGCCTCGGTCCTATCTGCACATAAATTCACCGATTTGGAACAGCCTGAGCTGCTCTAATTTTAATACTTTAAAGTTAAAAAATAGAGGGTTGATAGGCGATCCATAAGTAGTACCAGCCAATATACGGATCACCCGTTTTTGCAAAGTTATCAGTCTTTGTAACCTTGTAGTGTAGGTTGGGGCCCATAATAAATTACAATAAGATAAATAAGGATATAATTAGAGAGTAATACAATTTTAAACGAATGGATGCAAGATATGTGCGGTACGTGCAATGATTCCGGTGTTTTTAGCAATTTTGGAGGATATACTTTTATGTGATCTTTCCATGTCATGTGCTGATTCACAACAACGCGAGCAAAAGAACAGTTCAGTCTGCATGCTGAATGCCAGCGTACAGCCACAGCCCGCTGACCCAGCTGATCACGCCATAGGCCAGGCCAACGCTGCATGGGTCGATAGGGGGCAGCACATATACATCAGTCAGCACAGACAGTCACAGAAGTTTGTTACCGACTATAGGCGGTACCGGCGTTCAACAAATATGTGTCACTGGCTATAGTCGGTTCCGGCGTTCTGTTAAATTTCCTGGGGAACCGAAAGGGTTCGGTTCCGGCGGTTTAAGGGTTAAATAAGTCCAGGTTTAGGCCGGGTGGCCTATAAATAACTTCTATATAGAACGAACCCATTTTGTGCAAAATACGAACAAATAGTTCCTCATAGGAAGTATGGGCAAAATTATGTTAAGATAAATCATATATTTGGAAGGAAATATCCTCTTGTATCTTGTATTAGAAAGCCCACGCCCCTCCATGGCCATTCTGTCTGGCTCTATGGATGAATTGATAGCCGGTTAAATCAACAAGATCCTCCATACCATCTGCCAGCCATGTTCCAGATAATGCTAGGACTGAAACAGGTAATCTCTGGATTAGATTTTTTATTTATGTTAATTTATATAATATACTTCTACAATTAAAACTTAGTGACGAGAAACATGGCTGAAGGGGATTGAACTTCGCTCCTAAGAACAGTGGAGAGGAACAGGTACTATTGAATGGCAGGTCAGTTAAATAATAATTATTTATGGTCGGGATCAATGTCTATAGGCCTAATTATTATTCAACAGAGAGCGGCTATCAAAATCACTAGAGGCCAATTCTAATTTCAAGTCCTCGCTCAAACTTGCTCTTCAATAATCATGATTTAAGACACAATCTAGAAAATCTTCGTCGTTCTCAATGTGTTTAAAAGGGAAGGTATTAGTAGAACAATTGGGGGCAAAGCCACGCACTAGATGCATTAAATTCATTCACATTACAGCCTAAAGGTAAGCCAGAGTCTACGTCTACGGCCGTGGCAGCTGTAACATAATTATAGTCAGACAATGGATACTATATTTTCTATTATACCGCATGGTATAAGCTTCTTCACTTGTATATTGATGATTTAACTGCGCATGTTCACCGACCAAATCGGTCGCTTGTTCGCTCTCTTTCTCAATCGGAATAAGTTTAGAATTTGCCCAATGAGTTCTAACAGGCCAGATTTTGCTAGAGCTAGGTTTGCGTATTGCAGTGTTTTTCGTTTCTACCGTGAATTTTATGCGTTTGACGGCATACCCTTCGTGTGCCATCTGTGCCTAGCCCAAGATGACTGCATAATATGGAGGAATGGACTTTCTGATGTGCGGTTGAGTCGAGATCTATTGCTACGGACCTTGTACGTCGTCTGAAGCCGGTCATTTACGTCAGGGCGCAGGAGTCTTATGCGGGTCTTTGAGTAACCTCGACTGCTCGTCCCTGGCGGTGCTTCGATCAACAGAGCGGCAGCAGGTGTATAACTGTTCCACGTGCATCTCCACCCCATCTCCATTAGACCTGTCCCCATCCCCATTAGGTGTGTCCTTATTCCCACACCATAGAAGCAAATTAACAAGATACGAATGTTCTTGCAAATAAAAAGGCTCTGGTAAAATCTTAAGTTTTTAAATAGAGGATATCCTTAGCGGCAGTTGAACCATGTCGAATATTCAAGGATTTCAATCATATAACGCGATGACTTAAGATTGTGTGCAGACATGATTAGGAGTCCTAAGATATCGTAAAATATTCATTCATTTCAGATATTTAGATAGCGCCCCTTCTAGATTATCTACTCAGGAGCGCTCCCGACCCAACCCCTGCTAAACAGAACAATCTTGAGGTTAGAGAAGAACATGGCCGCAAGGGCTCTAGGCATTAGGCGTAGATCCACAGAGAGCCCATTCCAGATTGCAGGACCAGCAACAAAAAAGGCACGACGTTGCATAAGTGATGTCCGCGACCGGGTAACAAGAAGCTCAGCTTGCTTAGAGGAGCGGAGAGAGCTACGGCGCTGAAAGGTCAGGGTGGAGCAGCAGAGCTCCTGTAAGTAAACAGGGCCACTCTCGCGAGGCTGCGCCAAACCAAGGCAGAGTTATCGGTTCTTTTAACTATTTGGATACTCAGGAAAATGTGATAGTCAAATGGTTTACATTCTAGACCGGAAATTCGTTTGGTGTTAAACTTTCCTTACATGTCTGCAACGTTGCATGTCCGTTCACATTCTTCTGAACTGTATGAATTGTTTTAGAATCTAGCAGGTAAATGGTGCGATTTAGGAAGAAAACATCACGGCCCAATCTAAACATTATCACTGGAAAGACGATACGTACTGCAGATACAATTATTATCAGTGTAGATACAATTATTATCAGCATTTTGCTCTTCTTGCTGGTTCCTTTCTTCCAAAGCAGTCAATTTACATTTTGAAATTCTTGGATGGCACCAGTGGAAAAAGTCATGACAAACAATGAGTGTGAAATCATTAATAAATAATAATACTATGCATATATGTAAGTAAATGTGTGTAAATATGTATGTATGCTATATATGCATCTGAAGTTCTGAACATTTATATGGCGCCTTTTTCACCAACTACAGACCTTGTCTTAGTAGACTGCTTTTCTGGATATTGACCTGATTACGGATTGGTTTTGAATTTTGATGAGATCTAGTTCATCACATCCTTCCCATATGTAGGCCTACCAGTAAAAAACCGCACACTGGGATCAGTGTTCGGCAGCAAACGATGTCAAGTATTTGTCTAAAGGTCTATAAATTCTTTCAAACGGAGACTATTTTCCCAAAAAGCTCGCACTGACTGATCGGTTACTTTATGGATCCAATGTATGCGAACACGTTCCAAATGCTAAATCTCATTTCAGGCTCAAAGACCTTTCAGCTAAGTCTCGGATTCAGACGATACGTAAAAAAGACTTACAGTCTGTAATTTATTGTTCTGCGCAATATATCCCTGGCGGGTGGATCTCATAAATCTACCATTCCGATTTTTTCAGCTATCGATTTCAGACTGAAACACTTTGGACTGTGTCACATGGTAGACTAATCAACAGCGCGTTATATTTTTAAATTGAAAGTTTTCGAGTCGCATCTGATAAAATGTGAGGTTAAGGTCTAAAGCAAATTGATGAAAACAGCATTCCGAGACCAAATTCAGTGCGATGTCCCAATTTTATGGCGATATATGTCTCGTAAATAAGGTCAAATTAGACAAACGAAAATTATAAATTTCAAGTACGAATATAGCCTAAATCTGGCAGGACAGTGAAATGTGGCAGAAATGAAACTGGCGCGGTACTTTATATTGCGTAAATTTGACAAATGGGACACAAGAGGAAGAGGGTCGAACCCGTACTCTCCGCGTTACAAGGTGAGGTTCTAACCAATCGTATAGGCCTACAGTGCATGTTGTCCTTGAAACATCTGCGGCGTCTGTTGAAACAGACAACAGCTTGTTAACCAGCGACACTGTTTCTCTCATAGCATAGTATGTGTGTATGGCCATTCGCGTCGTGCATGGATATGAACATGTTGGAAAATACGTGCATAGGTTTTGCATGCATATAAATCACTCTGTTTCGTTCTTCAGACATGCGGAGGGGCTGTAACAGTCCTTCAGACTCTTTAAGGTCAGATGGCATTAAGTAATGTCTATACAAATTGAGGACAACGGACGAAGGATGTAACTAAATCAGCCAGAATTGTTGCTAAAGCTTCCAGCTACATCCCGCGCTCTATGTAAGCGTAAATGTGCAGGTTTTTATAGATAGCGACCGTATGGCCTCGACCATAATCATATTTCAATGAATTTATCGCATGAGATCCTTCACCACCGGTGTTCGTTTGAATGGGTTCTAGTGCCACGCCTGTTTGATCGAATTAGGCAAGAGAGAGAAAGAGAAAGAGACAGACAGACAGAGACAGAGCGAGAGACAGAGCCAGAGACAGAGATACTGAGAGAGACAGACGGACAGAGATGCATGCAGACAGACAGTCATCCAGACAGACAGGGATAAAGAGAAAGAGAAGAGAGAGAGGCAGCGACTGGCTCCAGACGCGAATTGGGGCTTCACATCCGATTATATTGTATTACATCAGATGGCCTTTTATTGCATATTATTTAGAAAATCTGTTAAAGCATATTATTGTATTCAGTCAGGTGTGGAGCATTTACGATGAGTGTTCTCAAAGAGGCGCCGTATAATTATTAACTTTGCAATTACACTTACATTTGGCCACGTCCTACCCCACCCAATACCCCCCCGACCAAAAACCCACGTACTACTCGCTCCCCCCCTCGTGCCCAGGACCGCATACCAACCCCCCAGTCGATAGACTGATGGGCAACACAATCAATCAATCGTTTATTTGTAGCCAACCAACAATAAACAGTAATATTACAGATCAGATTGCACTTTTATGTATAGATTGTTGAATGCCACAAAGGAAGGCCCTGAAGGGATCAATGATCCCGCTAATTGGGGACACCTCTATATAGTTTTAATAGAATATGTGGCGACCGAAAGATGCTTCGCTTAGTATAACAGTAACTGGTGACTTGATTAACATAAAAAATCTTAACTAACCTTATCTAATTTAAACTAAATAACGGAAGTTAAAGGAATGAGTGGGACGTGCAGTTAAACACATGGAAATAAAAGATTAATACGTCAAAGCATTTAGTAATTACCTTCAACTAAACAAGTGCGTAGCTTATTCTTAAACAGTGTAAGTGAGGGAGATTTTCAATTTTCTTGAGGAATTTTATTCCAGGTAGTGGCGCCAATAGATTTTATTGAGAACAGACGATTGTTTGAGCGGGCAAAGACACTTCTATAATTTACGGAGTTTCTTGGTAAGTGGGAGTGAACCTCTGAGGCAAGATTAAAGAATCCCTTGTATACTGGAGGTAGTAGGCGTGTCTGTGCATAAATTCACCGATTTGGAACAGCCTGAGCTGCTCTAATTTTAATTCTTGAAAGTTAAAAAATAGAGGGTTGGTATGCGATCCATAAGTAGTACCAGCCACTATACGGATCATCCGTTTTTGCAAAGTTATCAGTCTTTGTAACATTGTAGTTTAGGTTGAGGCCTATACTAAATTACAATAGGCTAAATAAGGATATATTAGAGAGTAATACAATTTTAAACGAATGGATGGATGCAAGATATGTGCGGTACGGGCAATGATTTCGGTGTTTTTAGCAATTTTGGAGGAGATACTTGTTATGTGATCTTTCCATGTCATGTGCTGGTGCTGATCCACATAAACTCCCAGAAATTTTGTGGGCTCAACTCGGGAGAGAGGAGTTCCATTAATACTTAGCATTTTCCTATGAGACTAAAACAAAATAAAATTCGTCTTATTTAAATTAAGAGTAAGTTTGTTGGCACAAAACCAATTGTTTACAATTTGGAATAAGGTATCCAGAGAGCTATGGGAGTAGAATACGTTCGTGTCATCTGCAAATAATATAAAGAATAAGCGGGATGAGACATTAGGGAGGTCATTTATGTAGGAATAACAGGGGGCCTAAGTTAGATCCTTGAGGAACCCCAAATTTAATAGCTCTTAGAGTAGAGAAAATACCATTACAGTAGACACATTGCGAGCGATCTTCTAGGTAACTATTGAACCAGTGGAGTTGGGTACCACGTATACCATATCTTTCCAATTTGCGCAAATAGCCTACCATTATCGACCGTATCGAAAGCCTTAGCAAGGTCGAAGAAAATTCCTAAGGAGTATTCGTTTCTTTCAATTGCACCCGTTAATCTATCCTGCATTCTCAATAGAGACAGTGGTAGCCACGTTGAGATTGGAAAATTACATTGTTTTAAGTGATAAATTTATAGAGACGCTCGTACATATTTTTCCAAAGAATTTAGAAAAGTAGGGGAGGATAGAGATAGGCCTGTAATTTGTAAAGTCGTCCCTCGCACCCTGTTTGAATATCGGCACAATTTTAGCTGTTTTTAGAGCTTGAGGAAAAGTACCTTGGGTGAAAGAGCAGTTTGTAATATCTGCTAGTGGTTGAGCCACGCTGGCTAAATGCCTACTAGCTATGCAAGGGTCGATATCATCCACCCCTTTGCTATGGGAGAGACGAATTGAATGGCCCAATGAGTGCGTTGCGAATATGGATCTTACTCTCAACTTCGCTCCAATTGTGCGGTTTCTGCCAACCTATCGTCGGAAGGTCGACCGTTTGAGAACGACCTGCAAGAACATGTTGAACTCCATCGAAACAGGGATACAGTTCAACAAATCCAATAATTCTGAGGCTACGTTCATCGGTAGATATCTGGAACCTCAGCGGAGGTTAAATTAAGCCCAAAAGATTGCGGAAGTGGAGGTTTCATAAAAGTGGTAAAGGAGTTTGAAGAATCTGGTATTTTATCAGCGAGAGATTTAACAATATTAGCAAAGTAATCATTGAATTTGTAAGCCATAACTTCAGGATTATCAGTTCTGATTCCGTCAATTACCAACCCCTCAATAGTGGATCCCTGACTCCCCATTTTTACTAAGGATTTAATTAGTCTCCAAGTCTGTTTTAAATCGCTACTGTATTTGCAGAATTCGACAGCATAATAATTGCGCTCGGTTTTTATTCTAATGTTTAAAATTTATTTTGATATACTGTGAATTTATTTTTATTGCTCAGTGTTGGATTGTTTACGTAGGCTATTTTAAATAGAGTTGCTCCTTTTTCTACTAGATTTAATCGGCCTTTGGTCATCCAGGGCTGGTTAAAAGAAGATCCATTCTTACTTATAGTGCAGATCTTAGGGAAGACCTTCTCATAAGCATTTTTATATTGGGCTAAGAATAGATCGTATGCTTTATTAGTATTTCCATTAAAACATGCATCACTAACTGAAGACCAATGTAAGCGAGAGAGAGATTCCCCAAAATTGTCTATCTTCTCTTCAGTTATTAACCTAGAGACATATTAAGGAGTTGTGGGTCTAAGTTTCGAGGACATAAAATTCAACTTAACCAGTATTGGTAAGTGATCAGAGATATCTGATGTTACAATATTATTGTAGAATCAATTATATTCGACCAAGCATTGGTGAATAAAATATCAATTAATCAATCAATCAATCAATTAATCAATCAATCATAAAATTTATATAGCGCCTCTTCAAGGGCTCTACTCAGAGGCGCTCCCAAGCCAGGCCTGATCATACAGAAAAGTCTTCAATTGGGCGTAGAAGGAAGCCGAGAGAATGCGAGGAGATAACCGAAGGAAAGATGGCAAGACATTCCACGCTGTTTGACCAACAACAGAGAATGCTCGGTGCTGCATAGTAGCAGTGCGGGCATGTGGAACCAAAGAAGTCACCCCGAGAAGAGGAACGGAGGGCTGAGCGACCCTTAATAGACGAAGAGAGAGTGAAGACGGTGCACAAGTAGCGAGGAGCTGAACCCAAGACGCTTTGCCAGACGAGAGTGCAGAGCCGATATAGGATACGCTGCCGGAGGGGAAGCCAGTGTAGAGTATGATGCATGTAGGAGGATACGCTACCACAGCGAGGAATGGTAGATGAGTGAGGCGTAACTCTAGTGGGTCTGGTAATGGCGGGTAGAAAATGGTGGGACATTAAACAATGATTATTATAAAAAGTATTTGAGGCTTTATGCTCGTCAATCTTTAAGAGGTCTTTATCAAAATCGCCTACTAGCACAACTTCTTCATTCCTTCGGGAGACTGCAGAGAGGAGGCTTTCTATCTCGGTATTAAATAAGTCCAGGTTGAGGCCGGGTGGCCTATAAATAACTCCCATTAAGAACGAACTCTTTTGTTCAAAATACGAACAAATAGCCCCTCATAGGAAGTATGGGCAAAATTATGTTCAGTTACATCATATATTTGGAAGGAAATATCCTCTTGTATTAGAAAGCCCACGCCCCCCCATGCCCTGTATCATAGGCTGTATGTCTGGCTCTATGAATGAATTGATAGCCGGTTAAATCAACATGATCCTCCATGCCATCTGCCAGCCATGTTTCAGATAATGCAAGACTGAAACAGGTTATATATGGATTAGATTATTTATTTCTGTTAATTTAGATAATATACTTCTAAGGCCAAGAGTAAAACGTACAACCGCTAATTATAGGATAGATTCTAATAGTTGTAAGTATGCTATATACCTTTTAACTCTGTTCATTAGATGTCTGTAGGCCTGCTCCAAAGTGCGAGTTGGCAATTTGTTAATAAAGAATATACTTTAATTAAAAGTGATTGCAGTGGATATGTAAAATCTGACAAGAGATGCTCCTCAGTTTCATCTTGGGCCTAAAGGTAAGCCGGAGTCGACGTCATCGGCCATGGTAGCTGTAACATAATTATAGTCAGACAATGGATAGCCTACTATAATGGTGCTCCATGGCACAAGCTGCTTCACTTGTATATTGATTTAACTGCGCATGTTCACCGACCAAATCGGTCGCAATTTCGCTCTCTTTCTCAATCAGAATTAGTGCAGAATTTACCCAATGAGTTCTATCATGTCAGATTTTGCTAGAGCTAGGTTTGCGTATTGCAGTGTTTTTCGTTTCTACCGTGAATTTCATACGTTTGACGGCATTCCCTTCGTGTGCCATCTGTGCCTAGCCCAAGATGACTGCATATGGAGGAATGGACTTTCTGATGTGCGGTTGAGTCTATTGCTACGGACCTTGTACGCCGTCTGAAGCCGGTCATTTACGTCAGGGCGCAGGAGGCTTATGCGGGTCTTTGGAGTAACCTCGACAGGCTGTCCCTGGCGGTGCTTGGATCAACCGATCGGCAGAAGATGGATAACTGTTCTACGTGCATCCACACTCCATCTACATTAGACCTGTTCCCGTCCCCATTAGGTGTGTCCCTGTCCTTATTTCCACACCATAGAAGCAAATTAACAAGATAAGAATGTTCATGCAATTAAAAAGGTTCTGCTAGAATCTTAAGTTTTTAAATAGAGGATGTCCTTAACTGAAGTTGAACCATGTCGATTGTCGAATATTCAAGAATTTCAGTTATGTAGCGCGATGACGGAAGATTGTGTGCAGACATGGTTAGGAGTCCTAAGATATCGCAAAATATTCATTCATTTCAGATATTTAGATAGCGCCTCTTCCAGATTATCTACTCAGGAGCGCTCCCGACCCAACCCCTGCTAAGCAGAACAGTCTTGAGATTAGAGAAGAACGTGGTCGCAAGGGCTCTAGGCATTAGGCGCAGATCCACAGGGAGCCCATTCCAGATTCCAGGGCCAACAAGAGAAATGCACGGCGCTGAATAAGTGATGTCCGCGACCGGGTAAAAAAGAAGCTCAGCCTGATTAGAGGAGCGGAGAGAGTTACGGCGCTGAAAGCTCCGAGCTCAGAGTGGAGCAGCAGAGCTCCTGTAAGTAAACAAGGCCACTCTCGCAAGGCGGCGCCAAACCAAAGCAGAGTTATCGGTTATGCTAACTATCTCGATACTTAGGAAGACATTTTGATAGTCAAATGGTTTACATTCTAGACCGCAAATTCGTTTGCTGTTAAACTTTCCTTACATAGGTCTGCAACGTTGCTTGTCTGTTCACATTCTTCTGAGCTGTAAGAATATTTTAAGAATCCAGCGGGTAAATGGTGCGATCTTAGGAAGAAAGCAACACGGCTCAATCTAAACATTATCACTGGAAAGACGATACGTACTGCAGATATAATTATAAGTGGAAGCATTTTGCTCTTCTTGCTAGGTCCTTTCTCCCAAAGCAGTCAATTTACATTTTGAATTTCTTGGTTGGCACCAGTTTGGAAATTCATGACAAACAATTAGTGTGAAATCGATAATGAGTCAAAATGCTATACATATGTGTAGGTAAATGTGTGTATTGTATGTATGTAACTATGTATACATGCATCTCAAGTTCGGAACATTTATATGGCGCCTTTTTCACAAACCTACAGACTTTGTCTTAACAGACTGCTGGATATTGACCTGATTACGGACTGGATTTGAATTTTGATGAGATCTAGTTCATCAAATCCCTCTCCCGATGTAGGCTACTAGTAACAAACCGCACACTGGGATCAGTGTTCGGCAGCAAACGATGTCAAGTATTTGTCTAAATGTCTATAAATTATTTCAAACGAAAACTATTTTCCCAAAAAGCTCGCACTGGGTGATCGTTTATTTTATGGAGCCAATCTATGCGAACAACACATTCCAAATGTTAAATCCGATTTAAGAGTCAAAGCTATGTCTCGGATTCAGACCATACGTTAAAAAAGACTCAGTCTGTAATTTATTATTCTGCGCAATTTATGTCTGACTCGTGGATCAAATAAATCTGGCATTCCGTTTTTTCAGCTGTCAATTTCAGACTGAAACACTTTGGACTGTGTCACATGGTAGACTAATCAGCAGCGCGCGTTATTTTTTTTATTGAAATTTTTCGAGTCGCTAAAATGTGAGGTTAAGGTCCAAAGCAAATTGATGAAAACAGCATTCCGAGGCCAAATTCAGTGCGATATCCCCAATTTTATGGCGATATATGCCTCTTAAATATGGTCAATTAGACAAAAGAAAATTATAAATTTCAAGTAGCCTACGAATATAGCTTAAATCTCACAGGACAGTGAAATGTGGCAGAAATGAAACTGGCGCGGTACTTTATATAGCGTAAATTTATTTTGAAGAGAGTTCAAAATGGCCTACTCGACTTGAAATTATATACATAATGCACAATTACAGAGTGGATGCCCATAAGTACAATTACATTTTTACTATTGTTATAATTATTATCACGCATTATAAAGCGTCACTGCCTAATGACCAAGCATTTGTCGGTGGCTCTAATCAATCATTGTAAGTGAAGGACATGCTTACGGTCCCTAACCGTCTCAGAGGAAGAGGGTCGAACCCGTACTCTCCGCGTTACAAGGTGAGGTTCTAACCAATCGTATAGGCCAACAGTGCATGCTGTCCTTGAAACATCTGCGGCGTCTGTTGAAACAGACAACAGCTTGTTAGCCGGTGACACTGTTTCTGTCATTGCATAGCAGGGTGTGAATTGCCAGGGGGGTTGGTCTAGTCTTTCTTAGGCTCCCATAGTAAAGTCTACATTTTCACACCCAAACTGCACATAAATCAACGTCTAACCCCCCAGTTATTTTTTACAATTCCCATACTGTTGCATAGTATAATGTGTGTATGGCCATTCACGTGCATGGATATGAACATGTTGGACCATACGTGCATAGGTTTTACATGCATATAAATCACTCTGTTTCGTTCTTCAGATATGCGGAGGGGCTGTAACAGTGTTTCAGACTCTTTAAGGTCAGATGGCATTAAGTAATGTCTATACAAATTGAGGACAACGGACGAAGGATGTAACTCTATCAGCCAGAATTGTTGCTTCCAGCTACATCCCGCGCTCTATGTAAGCGTAAATGTGCAGGTTTTTATAGATAGCGACCGTTCGGCCTTGACCATAATCATATTTCAATGAATTTATCGCATGAGATCCTTCACCACCGGTGTTCGTTTGAATGGGTTCTAGTGCCACGTCTGTTTGATCGAATTAGGCAAGAGAGAGAAAGAGAAAGAGACAGACAGACAGAGACAGAGCCAGAGACAGAGATACTGAGAGAGACAGACGGACAGAGATGCATACAGACAGACAGACAGCCATCCAGACAGAGAGAAAAGGAAGAGAGAGAGAGAGAGAGAGAGAGAGAGAGAGAGAGAGAGAGAGGCGGCTCCAGACGCGAAAAAAATAAGGTCATATAATCATCGCTACACTATTATACAAGCGCACATGATATCATTCAGCGCCAGTGAAAAAGTAAATGACATTAACCGGTTGACACCCCTACACCCTGCGCCCGAGATTACATGACCGTTTTATTCCACAAGCGGATAATCTCTCACGTAGATCGTTTATAATAAGAATGTTATACTCTGTATAAATGTATGTACACCAAAGTGCGAATATGCAATTGGTTGAATAAAGAATATACTTACTTACTTACTTACTTATTTCATGGTCAATAATAAATGGCTTACGTAAGCGGACTGAAAAGGTTTAACGACGCTCGTTAAAGGTGCCGTTAAACTCACTAGAATAGGTCTAAAACTTATTTAATTTGGTAAAGACATGCTTGGTCCTTATATTACATAAATACATAAATACATAATAATAATAATAATAATAATAATAATAATAATAATAATAATAATAATAATAATAAAAATAATAATATTAATAATAATAATAATAATCACTTGTGGTACTCCAACGCGGAACGCCATCTGCTTTTCTTCGAGCATTACCATGCTAGATAATAATAATAATAATAAAAATAATAATAATAATAATAATAATAATAATAATAATAATAATAATAATAATAATAATAATAATAATAATAATATAAATAATAATAATAATAATAGTAAGACGATTTGTATAGCGCCGTAGCACACGAGGCCGAAGGAATGGGCGCTGTACATGATATACATTCACACGTAGATACATACATGCAAACATGTATGCATGCATGCGTGCATACATTCGTGCATACAAGCATGCAAACATAAATACATACGTGCATACATGCAGCATGCATGATACATTCACGCATACATACATACGTCCACGCATACATACACAGACAATAAACAAACAACTTAAAGAGCTCGTATGACAACATGCATAAGTGTATACATACATGCATATATACATACATACATACATACATACATACATACATACATACATACATACATACATACATACATACATACATACATACATACATACATACATACATACATACATACATACATACATACATACATACATACATACATACATACATACACATACATACATACATATACATACATACATACATACATACATACATACATACATACATACATACATACATACATATAAAAACGCATTTAATAAAAAATGACGTGATCTCCTTTCTGCCAGATTATTAATTACTCACAATAATATTCCCTATAGCGTCGACGTCTTTTTAGAGCTCGGCTGCGTCCAATAAATGTGTTCAGCAGTCTGATGAACAGTCATCTCATCCTTGGAAATTCCATTTATCAGTCTGAAATTTTTAAACCTTCATTTCGCCTTCATATATAGACATTACCCCGGTGCTTATCTTGCCGTCTCAGTCTGTCGCTGAAAAGGGAGCGTCGATTAGAATTTAAAGAGATAGACGCCTATAGCACGGTCAACGATAAGGTAATGACACAAGTAATTCACTTATAGGCCTATAACTGCAAACATTTACCTGGTTTATAACAATATATCTAAATGAAATCCGATTGTATTGTTCATTTAGTGGCGACTTCTGAGGCGCCGACGTAAAATGTGCAAGGCACATTCAGAATCAAGTTGTTCTCAGTGCGCGTGTGCCAAGTGTTAACTTATGACTGACAAGCGATGCGTGAGCAACGGAAGTTTTAGGAATGTTAGAAGAGAAGTGTTTAGTTTAGCCGCCTATCTCCGCTCCTGGATCACATCTCATGCTAAAAAGTACTGGACTCCATCACCGGATACCACGATTGATATTTTTTGAATGCTCAGAACTGGAATTGGAGAGCTGCAGACCATCCAACTGGAACGACATGGCAACCCTGTAGGCGGAACAACAGTTATTCCTGTAGTGTTCACCTTCTGTATTGTAATTGTAATTTTAATAGGATATTTATGAATGCGCCACTCAGGAATTCAGAAGCGCACCTGTGACACCAGTGATCCCAAATGTTTCTTGAATTGTTCTCTGAATATCTTCTTTTAATCGCCAATATCTGGATCGATGTAGTCAATCACATGTAAATTAAGAATTTCATCAAAGTCTGTTTGCAGCTAAGTGCCTCTACTGAAGCTCGAACGTGCAGCATTCTTCATTGCAAGACAATGGTTAAACCATGGATCCACCGTGTCGTAGAAGTGCGATCATGCATTCACCTGTTCGACTGGGGTTTAACTTCAAGGCTTTTTGTTGCCCTGCAGTGAAACCCTGTAAACAATGTTGCGCAATTCCTTTATTAAACTCACGAAGCCGAGGAACAAACGCAGAATTATAGAAAGCATGACAGATAAAAATGTAAATTATTCTGGGGAGGGACAGCGGTTCTTTTTGCCAGATATAATTTAGTTTATTCTCACTTTTATGGCACCGTCGCCAGTTTATATCTACCTGACCTTCGATAATTTACGAAGAACGAAACAGTTAGTCAATAATCTCCTCTCATCTTCTTGTTCTCTAATATTTTAATGTTGTATGCTCTACTAAATTCCTCTGTTATCTATTGTTCTATTATGTTCGATTTACTCTAATATTTTAAGACTTTATACACGCCTCATTTGACAATGCAATGGATTACAGTGCCTTAGCTTAATTTTTTACGAATAGCATGTAATCACTTGTACTGTACACTTGTCTCCCACACGTAATAACATTCCTTCAGAATATATGCGTATCTTCCTAACAAAGGACTTTGCATACAACTTCTGTTCGTTTTCGTAGGGATTGAGTTGGTAGCGCCAGTATACATGTAGATATCTTGGATGGATGCCATAGGAGAGTTGTGGATGAATGAATGCATTCTTACAAGATAGCTCAAGCTTAGATAGAAACGATGCAGATTATGAATTAAAAGTACTACTATCGCGGATTTATAGATTTAACATAGGGATGCAAAAATCTGTCTTTTTCTTCCGCATAGATGTTTGATGGAAGAGAAGTGTATGCAGACGTGCTGGTGGCATCCGTTACATTCGCTGCAGTCTTCGCTTTGTTCCGTTGGCTGAAGGGGATCGGAGCTAAAGATGATGGAAAACGATATCCACCATCGCTGCCAGTTTTACCAGTTTTCAGTGCAATACTTCGTGGTGGTATGGAGGTGCTACCAGAATACTTTATGAGATCCGCAAAAAAACTGGGACCCATCTTCTCCTTTAAAGTTGCAGGAAGGTAGGAATAAGTCTGTTGTTAGGATTACGGTTGTAATTGTTGGCATCATCATCATTATTATCTCTGTGGTTGTTGTCACCGTCATCATTTTCATCATCATCATCATCATCATCATCATCATCATCATCATCATCATCATCATCATCATCATCATCATCATCATCATCATCATCATCAGCATCGTCATCGTCATCATCATCATCATCATCACCATCATCATCATCATCACTGTCATCATGACCATCATAATCACCGTCGTCATTGTGTTCATCGGCATCATCACTATCATCATCAGAACAGCCTGCGTCTTTATACCGGGAAATCGAGTGAAATGCTGATTGCCAGACGGGGAATTGAGTTGCCACCCGATCGGATCAGCAATGTGGAGAGGGTTACTTCAATGCGAATCTTGGACGTAACCCTCCAGGACAATCTTCAAACAACACAGCATGTTTCTGAACTGCTGAGGGTATGCTCAAGATCGCTCTACCCATTACGTATACTAAGGCCCATGGACTGCCCTCTGAGGCTCTGCAAGAGGTCGCTCAGGCCACATAGGTCGCAAGGCTCCTCTACTCTGCCCCACTCAAATTCGGTGGGCGGAGACAGGATTAGAATGGAGCGAATGTTGAACCGGATGTGGCGACTCGAGTTCCCTCCTCCACAGTTTCGCAGAAGCCCGAAGTCCCTACTATTCGACTATAATTTCACTGGTTCGGGTTGGGAGCGTCACTGATGAGTTTTTGCTTGAAGTGGAGATTTATAAATGTCATAGTTATTATAACAATTACAATTTGTAGTGATCATGACAATACTGTTGCTATTGCCTGCAATGAAAATATTTCTGAAATTCCGACTGAAACTTTTAACTGTATACCGTACCCATCGAACATTGTGACACGATAGACGATCTGCTTAATCGATTTTAATCTTTCTATTGATTTTATTTTCAGTGATAAAACCAATGTTATTGTATAGTTGTTTCTGTTTTTCTTGTTACCGTTTTTGATGATGATAATGATGATGATGATGATGATGATGTTGTTGTTGCCGCTGATGATGATGATGATGATGATGTTGTTGTTGCTGCCGATGATGATGATGATGATGATGATGATGATGATGATGATGATGATGATGATGATGATGATGATGATGATGACGATGATGATAAAGGTAATGGTGAGGATGTTGTGGAAAATAACGGCTACGAATCTGACAACGTTTATTATCTTGATTTTGTTATCAGTACTTTGCCTCTCTGTATATAGAACTATAGGCCTACAGGAGAAGACAAATATTTCCGTTGATTTTTTGTTGCAGTTTGGTGGTCGTGCTTTCTGACTACGAGACGATTTTCACTGCTATGGTCAAACAGTCAGAGACCTTCGCCGACAGAGGTTATGTCTGGACAGAAGAGAAAGTAATCAACTTCGAGCGCAGAGGTAAGTCCATCCGCTGCGATCACAATTCTCGAATTTCAGTTACATGTAAGTTCTGTTACGTGGTCTGTTCTTTGCACTTCACTCTCAACATTTACACTACCATACCCTAATCAAGCATGGAACTTGAATAGCACGGCAGCTGATTGGTTGAACAGTTTATTATTTTTGTTAAAATGATAATACTGAGCTTAGAATTCTAATTCTAATTTGGGAAACAGGTTTCTAAATGTAAATTAAAATTGTGCATTTTAAATGATTATTCAATATTTAGAAACATATTTTTGATCAGAGAATAATAGCCTAACACTGATTTTGTAAGTAGAAGTTGCATAGCAGTTTATTACAACTGCTACCAAACACTCTGAGGTGTTGCCATGAAGTTAAAGAAGGCTCAAAATACGAGATCGCGGCATATTATATTAGTAATTGTAATTGTAGCTAGTAACTTCTATTGCGCCGGTGTCTAATGCACAAGAGAATAACCGATAGCAAACAAAAACCATGCCGTAATCATTTCAATATTAACCCGTAAGACAGCGAGGCAGTGTACTTTGGATAAGCGATTTGAAATAGGTCAGTTTTAAGTTAATAATAATAATAATAATAATAATAATAATAATAATAATAATAATAATAATAATAATAATAATAATAATAATAATCTTTTCTTTATTAAAGCGCCTGACAAACGCACTGCGCTGTACATTTACATTTTATGCAATTGAAATCTTAACTACTAACAGAACAGACAGCCTGCAATACACGGAGCTAATAGCAGCCTACAAAGCATATCCGCCCAACGGGGGCTCGAACTCGGTACCTCTCGGTCTCTGTGCCAGATCTTATCCAATGCGATATCGGGCCCCTGATAAAAAAAGTTGAGAACGAGATAACACAAGAGACGGATCAGAGTGGAGCGAGAGAGAGATCCAAAATGCAGACCCAGCAACCATATAAACCCGTTCAAAAAAAATAATTCTTGATCTAGATTTGACAACTGAGAACATAGCAAACTAGTTCATGTGATAGCGAACTCCAAAGCAACGTCAGTGACGTTACGTCACATCAGTCCTCCTAAGCCATAGCCAATAGGCCAAAGTATCCGCACTTATCGGAATGATTTTGAGATATCCTGCACTGGCTTCCTATTGCCGATTAAATTTCTTCAAAATCATACTGATGACGCAGGCCTCACATGTCGGCACTTCCTAGCATGCATCATGGGACTCTGTGTTCCAGTTGCAAGTCGACCGGGTAGTCGACCGTTGTACTCTGCTACCCATAGGGTGAGTGATGGGTAAGTGGGACACTTAAGGGAATGACGTGCAGTCGTGGAGTAAATGCATATACAGACAGTTTAGACTGTGTCTGATTCCAGGAGCTGCTAAAGTGGGACAAAATAGCTATTAAAGTGGTCCATAACTTGATGTTGCTTAGGAAGGCACGACAATCTATATTTTCTCCGGAAAACGGTAAAGTGGTCCACTATTGCTACTAAAGTGGTCCAACACTGATAGGCTCTATGAGCATCAAAACTTAAAGGCCTATAGGCCTAGTTAACATGCAAAAAGATAGTCAATGATAACTTAAGGCTACAGAGAGCACAAAAAATCATCATCATCTAAAATTCCATTTATCTCCCCACATGGCTCGTGGCACCACGGAAAACAGCGGCTGCATTGTATCCAAGACTATGCGAGTTTCTTGTCGGCTTTACTGTTCTCGACAACACTACACTCGTAGCAAGTGGAGGGCTCATTTGTAGGCCTATAGTCGGTCCCAGCTTTCTATTTTGCTTTCTCGTTCTTCGGCTTAGCTGTCACTTCATATTTAGTCTAGGCGCGCAGAGCTGAAAAGTCGTCAAAAAAGCGATGTAAGCGGCAAGTCATGTTCATTTTTGGAAACAATGTGTTTTAGACTAATTCGACCCTGCTGATTACGAAAATCGCTGTTGCCAAGCTGGATTTTTTACCTGAAGGTCATTTCAAGGTCATACAAAATTAAATCTAGCAAAAATCTGAGCAAAATGACCATATCTCAGCCAATAATTGTTAGATTCGACTAATTCTTTCTTGTTTTTTCTCATCTTGGTAAGGACTACCTGTGATAAGAAACAAGGTTACTAAATGTAAAACGATCCAAGGTTATTTTAAGGTCAAAAAGTGCAATTTTATAGGAAAATCTTGGAAAATGGCCATAACTCGGTTAAATATTTGTCTATTTGGGTTATTCTTTTACATTTGTGATCGGGCCGATAAGGCCTACATTTGAAGAGATAAAGCACTTAAAGGCTCACATGATCCAAGGTCAATTCAAGGTCAAATTCAAAGGGAAAAGTCCATAACTCAGCCAAATATTGTTTCATTTGGATGATTCTTTGACCCTTTTGCTCGGGTCGACAAGGGCTACATAAAATTTACATAGTACTTAAAGGCTAACATGACCCAAGGTCAATTCAAGGTCAAAAGGCCATAACTCAGTCAAATATTGTTCTGTTTTGTTCATTAGTTTACTTGTTTGCTCAGACCGATAAAATTAATGATTCCGTACGAGGCCCAGAATAGGCGATATAATAGCTCAGCTATCATAATGATGCAATTTTACTGATGTAAAATATTCGTTAGGAGCAACATTAACATCATTTTCTACAATTGTACATTACAATGAATTAACTGATAATGTTTAATCACTTCACGTTTGTGCAGGCACCATGAGCTTGGCACCCACACAGAGAACAACACGTTAAGTCTGATTTTCTGCACTTGCACACACGAGACTTGCAAAGGCTTAGTTCGTTTTTGCAGTTGCAAGAAACAATGTCCAAGCATTCTTTCGGGACGTATTCCCTTGTCATTAATACTGGTATCAACTTAGACGAATCACAGGTATCCTTCTGCCAACCGTACGCTGCCGCATCTAGAAGATCAGGTGTGCTGCAGCACGCCTGTTCCCACACTGTCGCTTGATAGTGGGATCGTTTGATATGTTGCTGCAGTGCATCACTTGTCGGTGGAAGACATTCAGGCAACTGTTATTAGCAAAGCTTCTTCATTGGTTGAAAAACAGTCATCCGGGTCTGGTAGATGATATTCATAAGGCAATTGGTAATCCAGCTAAGCTTATTGAATTGATCGCATATGATGAATTCCAATGTAGACTTGTTAATTTCGTCCAGTCGCAGTCAAACGCTAGCGTCAACTTTGCGTTTTGGTGGGAGTACTCTGTTTTGCTGAGGTTCACAGTTCACACGCTCTATTCGCGACGGCAAGTGGGAGCTCTACTGCGACTTGCTCTGCGCGATGCTTCCGTACTTCCGAAGGTACGACCACTTGAACTATATAAAGTCTGTCAGCATGTCTCTAGTTGAAATGAACCAACTGCAAAAACGAACTAAGCCTTTGCAAGTCTCGTGTGTGCAAGTGCAGAAAATCAGACTTAACGTGTTGTTCTCTGTGTGGGTGCCAAGCTCATGGTGCCTGCACAAACGTGAAGTGATTAAACATTATCAGTTAATTCATTGTAATGTACAATTGTAGAAAATGATGTTAATGTTGCTCCTAACGAATATTTTACATCAGTAAAAGTGCATCATTATGATAGCTGAGCTATTATATCGCCTATTCTGGGCCTCGTACGGAATCATTAATTTTATCGGTCTGAGCAAACAAGTAAACTAATGAACAAAATGGAACAACATTTGACTGAGCTATGGCCTTTTTCACTTGATTTTGACCTTTTGACCTTGAATTGACCTTGGTTCATGCTAGCCTTTAAGTACTATGTAAATGTAGCCCTTGTCGGCCCGAGCATAAAGGTAAAAGAATCATCCAAATGTAACAATATTTGACTGAGTAATGGCCTTTTTCCCTTGATTGTGACCTTTTGACCTTGAATTGACCTTGGGTCATGTTAGCCTTTAAGTACTATGTAAATTTTATGTAGCCCTTGTCGGCCCGAGCAAAAGGGTCAAAGAATCATCCAAATGAAACAATATTTGGCTGAGTTATGGACTTTTCCCTTTGAGTTTGACCTTGAATTGACCTTGGATCATGTGAGCCTTTAAGTGCTCTATCTCTTCAGATGTAGGCCTTATCGGCCCGATCAAAAATGTAAAAGAATAACCCAAATAGACAAATATTTAACCGAGTTATGGCCATTTTCCAAGATTTTCCTATAAAATTGCACTTTTTGACCTTAAAATAACCTTGGATCGTTTTACATTTAGTAACCTTGTTTCTCATCACAGGTAGTCCTTACCAAGACGAGAAAAAACAAGAAAGAATTAGTCGAATCTAACAATTATTGGCTGAGATATGGTCATTTTGCTCTGATTTTTGCTAGATTTAATTTTGTATGACCTTGAAATGACCTTCAGGTAAAAAATCCAGCTTGGCAACAGCGATTTTCGTAATCAGCAGGGTCGAATTAGTGTAAAAAAGTATGTTGCTAAAAATGAACATGATTTGCTTCTCACACGGGATTTTCAATTTTTTGCGCCTAGACTAATTCAAGGATCGAGAAATTTGCCGAAGACTTAACTTTCCTTCATGAAATTCATTTATGGCCTTCTCCATGCGAACAGGATTGTTCAATTTGCGTTTCTGATTCTTCTTACTTGGGTTACTTCTAGAGTCATGCCTTTTATCAAGCACTCTTCCCATTTAAAACAATCAACGTAATCGTAATCGAGGATTTATATAGGCTTATATTATTCAACAGGCCTATCAACACGTAGGCTATGCTTAGTTCAGCTGGAATAGGCTGTCCCACTTTAGCAGCAGATCGCTGTCCCACTTTGACAACACAGCTGTCGCTAAAGTGGGACACTTATACACCAGCAGGCTTCGTAAATGCATGTTGACATTTGGTGATAAAAACCGTTGCTGGTAGTTTATTTCGTCAGTATATTTCAGCATAAATTGCATTCAATGTAATTATTTATCGTTAGTGTCGACAAGAGCCTTAGCAAGTTAATGTTATCAAAATTATGAATACCTCTTACTTACTAACTTTCGAAAATCGAATGTTACACGCACAACCAAAGGCCATTAAACACTTGCAATAAAACGCGTGTACGCACATATTAATGACGTCGCGTATATTGCCATAGACTGTGTATTTTTAGATTTTGGATGTATTGGACATAATACGCATGTAATAGAGGACTGCGGGTAGAGCATTTTTGCTACCCGACCCGTACCCGTAACACAGGACCGTTACCCGTACCCGTACCCGACCCGTGGTCAAAATTACTACCCGACCCGACCCGTACCCGCGGGTATACCCGTTACCCGTACAGTACCCGCCACGTCAGTAGCACGCCTTCTCAAAGTCCCAGTCCCTACCGGGCTAATAGGCTTACACCTCAGTATGAAGTAATAATAAATTGACTGATGATGATAGTAGCAGTAGTAGTAGTAGTAGTAGTAGTAGTAGTAGTAGTAGTAGTAGTAGTAGTAGTAGTAGTAGTAGTAGTAGCAGCAGCAGCAGCAGCAGCAGCAGCAGCAGCAGCAGCAGCAGCACAGTAGTAGTAGCAGCAGTAGTAGTGGTAGTAGTAGTAGTACTAACAGTAGTAGTAATATTAGTAGCAGCATTGGTGGTAGTAGCAATAGTGGTAGTAGTAATAGCAGCAGCAGCGGTGGTGGTGGTGGTGGTGGTAGTAGTAGTACTAGTAGTAATACTAATAGTAGTAGTAAGTAGTAGTAGTAGTAGTAGTAGTAGTAGTAGTAGTAGTAGTAGTGCTGGCAGTGGTAGTGGTAATGGTAGTGGTAGTGGTGGTAGTAGTAAAGGTAGTGGTGGAAGTAGTAGTAGTAGTAGTAGTAGTAGTAGTAGTAGTAGTAGTAGTAGTAGTAGTAGTAGTAGTAGTAGTAGTAGTAGTAGTAGTAGTAGTAGTAGTAGTAGTAGTAGTAGTAGTAGTAGTAGTTGTTGTAGTTGTAGTAGTAGTACTATAGTAGTAGTAGCAGCAGCAGCAGGACAAGGGAGAACATTTATTTGTACCCATCGCCGCCAAATGGTTGGCGTCAGCAACTCATGGTGATGATGACGATGATGACATTCTACTGCTATACTAAAATAAGGAGGAGGTGAATAGGAGCAGGAGAAGGAGAAGCAGGAGGAGGCAGAGGAGGAAGAGCGGTTCGTTAAGCTAGCCCTGAGGCAGCCATGAGTATGAAGTCGCAGCGACTTCATTTTCTTGGCTTTGGCATATGAGCCCTGGTGACCAGGTCTCTCCCTCGCCGTATCATCTATACTAATTTACTATGGTTAAGAAGCAAAACAATGCAGAGTAGATAAGAATAAAGAACCAATAGTAAAAACAAAGTTTTTTACTATATCCATCTAGTATCCTATAATCCGTCATATTAAGCAGTTACCTCTACAAATATATAGCATTTTACAACATAGCGTCCGTTTAATCAAGCACCGCACCCGTTTCTGTTTCAGCCAATGGCAACGCTGGCCAATCACAACACTCCGTGTCGGAAAAGGGGATTCCCCGATTCGAAAAGTTTAGTCCCCGATTCTATAAGCTAGCCTTTTTGGGGAGGTGAAATTTTGATAGAATGAAGTGTGTGCGAGGGCGAGTCTATATGCCAAGTTTCACGACGATTGAATGATTGTAAGTGATCGAACTAGTCGTCGCAAGATTTGACTATTTAGCCTGTGACTCAAGCAAGCAAGCAATCAATCAAGATTCCTGCAAGTTAAACTAGATGGATAATAAAAAGAACCAATAGTAAAAACAAAGTTTTTTACTATATCCATCTAGTATCCTATAATCCGTCATATTAAGCAGTTACCTCTACAAATATATAGTCCGCGTTCATTTTACAACATAGCGTCCGTTTAATCAAGCACCGCACCTGTTTCTGTTGCAGCCAATGGCAACGCTGGCCAATCACAACGCTGCGTGTCGGAAAAGGGGATTCCCCGATTCGAAAAGTTGAGTCCCCGATTCTATAAGCTAGCCTTTTTGGGGAGCTGAAATTTTGATAGAATGAAGTGTGTGCGAGGGCGAGTCTGTCTGCCAAGTTTCACGACGATTGAATGATTGTAAGTGATCGAACTAGTCGTCGCAAGATTTGACATTTTAGCCTGTGGCTCAATCAAGCAAACATTCAAGATTCCCGCAATCAAGCAAGATTCCCGCAAGTTAAACTAGATGGATAAAAAGAGCCACCAATGGCGGGTTCACGCACACACGTAATTAATACTCATAATAATCAGTGTGATTTTCCTTACAGATTTTATTTTAGTTATAGTTATAGTTATAGTTAATGATTTTTTATTTTAGTTATAGTTATAGTTATAGTTAGTATTATTTTTTAGTTATAGTTATAGTTATAGTTAATGGATTTTTATTTTAGTTAATTTTAGTTACTACTTAGTTACAATAATTAAGTCTATAAGCAAAATTGTGCGTATTAATACGCTGTTTCACAATTTACTCAGAGCTATGAAAACCTTTGAAGCATGGGTACAGTCAGCTTCATGAATACACGAGTTTCCAAAGTAACTGACAAATTTCACAATAAAAATTTCGATTTTTTTGTTCTCATTTATGTCGAATCGTCCATATTGCACTTCCTATTTTTATTTTTGTATTAACGAAAATAAAGATGAATTTTCGTTAGTGTTATTTTCGTTATAGTTATAGTTATAGTTAATGATATTTTTAGTTATAGTTATAGTTATCGTTAACGAAGTCATTTTATTTTCGTTAACGAACATTTTCGTTATCGTTATCGTTAACGAAAATCACACTGATAATAATGTAATGTAAGTATATACTTTATCTTTATTACTTACATCTAACGTAGATTCGTCGTTTGCCATCATTTGATGTGAGAAAATTCAGAGTTACTAATAATATCGTCCAATTTAAAACATTACGACGGCCTTCAATACGGTTAGATGTGCGAAAGCAAAAATTATTGACGTATCAGTAGAACTCTTAAAAAACAACCGTAGGCCTTATTACTGTCAAGCAATTCTGTGTATGTATGTATAATATATAAAATTATGTATGTATATATGTATATATATGTATATTTATATACACATACATGTCTTCTTTTGGTTCTCTGCCTTCCTAGGCTATAGGCAGGTTTATAGTCCAATGTCGCCATTCGTCACGCTGTCTGGCTGGCTCTCTCCTTCAAATATATCTGTAATCCTCCTCCATCATCCAGATCAACAACATCATTCTCGGTCTTCCTCTGATGGCCACCCAGCCAGTCTTGCATCAATCGTCTTATCTCTCCAGTCATGCATGATACCGCTAATTTAATAGTCTAAACATTTCACAGAGGGTAAGGGATGACAAACTCTGAAATATATCTTCTTGAACTGGCACAACCTGTTGTAAGAAAAACAACGCTGTTTAGCCCGGGCCTCCAACGTTCTTGCCTGACTGGAAAAGCTTTTAGACCGTGCTAATGGAACAAATCACTCCACAACTTCAATTTGACAACTATCAATAAATGCCACGTTCACAAGAACCATGGACATGATTGTGTATATATATGTATATACATGATGTGTATATATGTATATATATATACATATATGGTTATATGTAGATAATCATGTGTATAAGCATATATGTGCATAAGTGTATATATATATGTGTGTGTAAAAGTGTATTATGTATGTGTGTATGTACAGGGTGGCCCAATAAAAAAATGTCCCACCGGATAAATGCAATTTCTCCGCAATCAATGGAGATCTTTCTACCATATTTTCAACATTTACAGGGGAAAGATTATTTAACAATTCTGAAAATTTCACTGAAAATGTTTCATTTCTTCTAAAATTACAGCTGTTTAAATATTCAATTCCGTATTTTCAAATTTACAAATAAAATTTGAACAGTCGCTTTGTGATTTTCAATGTCAAATAACATCACCTGTCATTAAGAATTCAAAAATCTGTTAGACAGTTTATCTCACAGCATGTTCAAAGTGCACGCCCCAGCTTTCACACACGCTCAAAGTCTTTTGTGAAGCTCAGCATGGCCTCGTTACCTGAACCTGGCGGTTAACCCTGAGAACGACTGCGTTTGGTCTGCCGGCAAGAGGCGCGACGTTGGCGAAAGTCGCCTGGTGGTTGAGAGAGCCAAGTTTTCAAAGCACTTCATGGTTTCTGCTAGCGTTTGTTACGACAGTAAGGAAGGTGTGCTGTCTTCATTCCAGACAAGGCTAAAGTAGACATTAAACTCTGTTACCCAGACTGATTGACGAAGTACTGCAAGTCTGTTCTACCGCCTGGTTACGTTTTCCAGCAGGATGTTACGCCTGCTCACACGGCAAAGTAGGCTCAAGACTATTGCCATCAACTGCAGTTAATAATTGGCAAAGACGAATGGCCAACAAAGTCGCCAGACCTTAACCATCTTGGTTACCACGTCTAGGGAGCTATGCTTGAATGCTACCAGACATTTCATCTCAAGCTGAAGAACACTGACGAGCTGAAGAAAGTCTTGCAGTTAATATTACGGGATCAGCTGCCACAGGACTCAATTACAAAGACCATACTGAGCTTCACAAAAAGACTTTGAGATTGTGTGAAAGCTGGTGGTTTACACGTCGAACATTCTTTGAGATAAACTGTCCAACAGGTTTCTGAATTCGTAATGGAAGGTGATGTTATTTGACATTGAAAATGACAAGTGACTGTTAATTTTTCTTTGTAAATTTGAAAATACGGAATTGAATATTTAAACAGCTGTAATTTTTGAAGCAATGAAACTTTTCAGTGAAAGTTTCAGGAATCCTTAAAATATCTTTCCCCTATAAATCCTGAAAGTTTGGTAGAAAAATCTAAATTGGTTGCGGAGAAATTGCATTTGATCTGGTGGGACATTTTTTATTGGGCCACCCTGTACATGTGTATAATATGTATATATGTGCAAATGCATATATGTGTATGCATATATCTGTATATTTATGTATGTCTATATTATGTGTAAAACTATATGCATGTATATGTATAATGTATATGTATATATGTGCAGGCATATGGTACTTAAATTTAGAATGTGCCAGTTAGACTACATGTAAGTAAGTCTTTGCCGGTGCAAGATTCACTATTATAATGCAAGGCGACATTGTAACCTATAAACTTCACGTCTGTACGGGTAAAACCGGGTATACCCGTACCCGTAATGCTCCTACCCGTACCCGACCCGACCCGTGAAATGCCTACCTCGATCCGTACCCGACCCGCGGGTACGGGTCGGGTACGGATGTACGGGTATACCCGCAGAATACGCATGTAAGCCTCACTAGCTTAGCTGTCCCACTATAGTGGCCTGTCCCACTTTCCCATCACCCACCCTACCCTCTACATCAATTTTAATGAGTTGGGACGTCTCGTGTATTGGACCATCGCTTTGTAACAATCCACCATTGCTCTAATGTGCTTTTCCATTTGGCTCTGTGCAGAACTAATCTTCGGACTGCCCAAAGAGTACTTTTTCAGATCACTTAGGTAGTCCTGTGTTTTGTGAGGTACCAAAAGTCTCTATAATAAATATCACGAAACACAGGTACATAATTATGTGTAACATAATTATGAATCCAATATGTTGCAACTATTATAATATGATCATCGTAACGTAATAAGCATTTGATGTGTGGGAGATCGCATAGACCCACGATGAAACATCTGTAAGATCGGGCCTACTGCTTTATTGTCTAGACTTATAGGCGTTCTAGTAAAGTTAGTTTCTTTGAGCTAGGTATCTCTTTCGCACGATTCAACGATGTCTGGAGAAAGCGGCACAAAATGGTTTTATCCATCCTGAAGGAGTTCGGATTCGGATTCGAGAGAGTCACGGAGACTCGAATTCTGCAAGAAGTGGAGTCAATGAATGAGGAGATCCGGAAACAAAATGGCCGTCCAATCTATCCAAAATGGCCGTTCACCTTTGCCACTTCAAACGTCGTTATGAGCATTCTGTTTGGAAAGAACTTCCAAAAGTCTCTGCCAAAGGATCTTTCTACAATCGTTGAAAATGCCAGTGAGTGCATTACAAACATGGATGTTACTCTCAACTTGGCTCCAGTTGTGCGGTTTCTGCCAACCTATCGTCGGAAAGTCGACCGTATGCGAACGACCTGCGAGAAGTTAATGAACTCTCTCGAAGCGGGAATAAAGTTCAACAAATCCAACAGTTCTGAGGCTACGTTCATCGGTAGATATCTGGAAATTCATGGTTCCGACTACGACCATCAGGACCTACTCTACATTCTGCGTGACCTCTGCTTCGGTAGTACGGAAACTGTGTCGACAATGTTGGAGTGGGCAATTGTGGAATTGGCCAACCATCCCGAGATTCAGAACCGTTTTCAGAGGGAGATCGATGAGATGGTGCCAGGAGACAGACTTCCGTCACTCGATGATAAACCACGTCTACCATACACCGATGCTGTGATCCTGGAACTGTTGAGACGGCATACTATAGCTCCATTTTTGGTACCACACTCACCTCTCAAAGACACCAAATTACACGGCTACGACATACCTGAAGGATGCGTGGTAAGTATCGCCTAGGCTCTTTTTCCATGGTGAGGTCAAGTGAGGTCGAGATCAGGTATGGTCAGAACTTTGTCGTAATTGCATCGATCAGTGAAATAGAAAAGGTACTTCACTTTCGTCCACTTAGATCTGTGCGAATCCGACATGAAAATTTGGCAGTTGCTTTTGTTGGATTTGTATGATGTTACTGGAACGAACGCAGGGCCTAGGTGTGACTCTGGAGAGACTTTCTGTTCTATAGTTATTATTTTCAAATCATACGTGTCGTACAGTCGACTTTCAGCATTTGCGGAAGACAAATGTTGATGTTTATGTTTCACGTGATGATGTTTAATAGAATTTATGCCAAAAAGACATCTCGTAAATAAAGTTTAATCTAATTCTAGAGAGGATAAAGTCTGCATAATTAATAAAGCTCACACACGTTTGCTCATACAGTAATTGAAAGTTGATACCATTAGCAATCCTGTAGATTAAAACCATTCTGATTTAGATTCTACCGAATGGCTACAGCGCTCACATGGACCCGAAGATCTGGGGAGATCCGGAGAACTTCAGACCAGAAAGATTCCTGGATGCAGACAACAAGATCATCGATAGTCAGAAAGTGATTGCATTTGGATTGGGTATGTTATGACGACTTTGTTTGACCTGCATGTTTGGATCTCTTCACACTATCTCACCAATAAGTGCAAAATACATTCCACGGAATGTAAACCCAGGAAGAACAGCAGTTTTTCACTTGTGCTGATCCAAATTCTATATTCGATATCAGATCTTAAGTTCGCGTCCAACAAGTTTGCCTCTTGAACTACTCAGAATGGTAATGGAAATGGTAGTTGAGAATTTACATAGACAGAGGGTATGTGCCTTGAGTTATATTAAATTCATGAATTATTAATTTTATATCTACCATGTATTACCATTTCCTGCAAGATCTTTACATGTTCTTACCTTTCCTGAGCAGAAACGAGGACTTTGAGATGTTTCAAATTTGAGCTGAATAAAAGGTTTGATTTAACTTGATCTGATCCTACACTACATTTCCTGAGGACTGCACGACAATTAGCTACCTTTACTACATTTGTACTTTCTTTAAGGGTAGCAGTCATGCAAACGTATCCTGATGTCCCTATAATTTTCTCATTAGTTATCTTTTAATGCTTATCATGTGTAAGATCTGGTGAAATGATTAATTTTGTTTTGCTGGATTCATCGTTCTGAAAACATGGAAGTTCGCACTAGATCCATCAATTATTACAGTTCCTTAAGCTACATTTAAGGGCAGTGAATCAAATTTGCTTCTCTGGGACATTTAATACAGGCTATTCCTTTCCCTCACTGCTTAATCTTTCAACGACATCGCACGGTCACGTAACAGCCGCGTTTCTTAGATAAATCGAGCGGAGTAGAATCTCCAAACATGATCCAGCCCTGGTGCGGATTTCCAGAACTTTCCCAGGTTTCTTGGTCGACAGATAGGGCCTAGTACTCAAACCATTAGACTATCACGAACCTTCAACTACTTATTTATTTTGTATAATTAATGCGCTGTATTTGTTCTGTTCTAGGAAAGCGTTCTTGTATCGGAGAGATTCTAGCTCGTCAGAGCTATTTTCTCTTTCTCACAAGTCTCGTTCAGTGTTTCAATATCCGTCCACCAGTGGGTCAGGACTCGATCATTGTGAAGGAAATCTGCGCCCTAACGGTGGTTCCATCGCACTTCGAAGTTCGTCTGATCCCCCGAGTGAAACCGACTCAGTGTCAGGGCTGAACTGAATGACGAACGTTTGGGCTTCACATCCGATTATGTATTGCATTGATTCGGATGGCCTTTCGTTGCATATTATTTACAAAATCTGTAAAAGCATATTATCGTATTCAGTCAGAGTGGAGCGTCCATGATGAGTTTTCTCGAAGATGCGCTGTATGAATATTCACTTTACAATAATTATTACAGTTACATTTGGCCACGTCCTGCACCAACTAATGCCGTGGCAGCTGTAATATACATGTATAGTCAGACAATGAATACTATATATGTGATGCTCCATGGCATAAGAAGCATTAGGAGCCTCACTTTTATATTGATATAACTGCGCATGTTCACTGACCAAGTCGGTCGCTTGTTCGTTTTTTTCTCAATTGGAATAAATGCAGAATTTGCCCAATAATTTCTAACATGTTAAAGTTTGCTAGATCTAGGTTTTCTTATTCTATATGTTTCTCGTTTCTGCGGTGGATTTTATGCATTTGACGGCAGTCCCATCCCTGATGTGCGGTTGCATCTATTGCTACGCCTTCTGAAACCGGTTATTTACGTAAGGGCGGAGGATGTTACGCGTGTCTTTGGAGTAACCTCGACAGTTCGTCCCTGGCGGTGCTTGGATCAACCGATCGGCAGAAGATGGATAACTGTTCCACGTGCATCCCCACCCCATCTCCATTAGACCTGTCCCCTTCCCCATTAGGCGTGTCTCTGTCCTAATTCCCACACCATAGAAGCAAAATAGCAAGATAAGAATGTTCCTGCACATTGAAATGGTTCTGTTAAAATCTTATGTGTTTAAATAGAAGATATCCTTTACTGAAGTTGAACCATGTCTAATATTGAAGGATTTCAATTATATAGCGCGGTAACTTAAGATTGTGTGCAGACATGGTTAGCAGTCCTACGATATCGCCAAATATTCATACACTTCAGAGATTTACATAGCGCCTCTTGAAGATTACCTACTCAGGAGCGCTCCCGACCCTACCTCTGCTAAACAGAACAGTCTTGAGGTTAGTGAAGAACATGGCCGCAAGGTCTCTAGGCATTAGGCTCAGATCCACAGGGAGCCCATTCCAGATTGCAGGGCCAACCACAGAAAGGGCACGGCGCTGCATAATAGATGTCCGCGACCGGGGAACAAGAATCTCAGCTTGCTTAGAGGAGCGGAGAGAGCTACGGCGCTGAACGCTCAAGGTGGAGCAGCAGAGCTCCTGTAAGTAAACAGGGTACTCCCGCGAGGCAGCGCCAAACCAAGGCAGAGTTATCGGTTCTTCTAGCAATCTGGATACTTAGGAGTAAAATGTGATAGTCAAAAGGTTTACATTCTAGACCGCAAATTCGGTTGGTGTTAAACTTTCCATACATAGGTCTACAACGTTGCTTGTCTGTTCACATTCTTCTGAGCTGTAAGAATAGTTTAGGAATCTAGCAATAGCAAGTAAATGGTGCGATCTTAGGAAGAAAGCATCACGGCCCAATCTAAACTCTGTCAGTGGAAAGACGATACGTACTGCAGATACAATTATCAGTGGAAGCATTTTGCTTTTCTTACTGGTCCTTTCTCCCAAAGCAGTCAATTTACACTTTGAAATTCTTGGTTGGCACCAGTGGGTAAATTCATGACAAACAATTAGTGTGAAATCATATATGAATAATAATACAATACATATATATGTGTGTAGATGTATGAGTAGGCCCCAATTAATTTAGAATTTAAATGTATGTATGTGTATGTGCATATATGTATGTAAATGTATGTGTATACATAGATGTATGTAAATGTATGCATCCAAATATATATGTAACATGTAAATGGTTGTAAATGTATAGAAATATGTATGTATGCTATTCATGCATGTGAAGTTCTGAACATTTATAAGGCGAATTTTCATAAATCTACAGACTTTTTCTTAGCAGACTGCCTTTCTGGATATTGACCTGATTACGGATTGGTTTTGGTAAGTTCATCTAGTTCATCATATATTCAATTCAATTCAATTCAATTTGTTTATTCAATTCAATTTGTTTATTGGTCCCAATAACACAAAGACACAAAACAAATAATATTTAACAGTAATTAAACATAAAGCATAATCATTTAATATGCAATTATCACAGCATACATAAGGGAGCAATAGGCTTACCCGAAGGGAATAATCCCGCTGAGTGGGGGCCTATTTACAAAATAATATCAATGAGTCTTAGTAGTGACAAATACTTAACACAGTGGCAGTAGCTTGGGAGCCCAGAAATAACAGCGTTGAGGTAGCTTCCCTCCGCCTTAGGGTAAAACAAAAGACAATAAAACCAAAAAAGACCAAAAAAGAACTGAACAAATGCAATGCTATTTAACATTTCTTATTTAACAATTTTTTATTGTGTGTGCACGGATTTGGATTTTAAATGAGGCTAGACTCATGGCCGCACGAACACATTCTGGTATGCTATTCCATATGAGGGGACCCTGGTATTTGATAGAAAACTGTCGGGTATTTGTTCTGGCAAAGATGCTTATGTAGACTCTTTTATTTCGAATGGCCCTGTCAAGTAAGTTTGGTTTGAAGTAGGCCGAGAAAGCTTGTGGGAGGAGGTTATTATCATACTGGTACATAAATATACTAGTTTGAAGAAATTTAATCTGAGATATTTTCAGGAGGTTAAGTTGCAAGTACAGTGGGTCAGTGTGGGTGTTGATAGGAGATTTGGTAATAATTCTTATAGCTTTTTTCTGTAGTATGTTTAGTTTTAGTAAGTGAGTGTCATATGTAGATGTCCAGACAAAATTACAATAGTTTAAATAAGGATGTATAAGTGTAAAATATAGATTTTTGAGTATGTGTGTTGGAAGCAGATAGGATATCCTGCGAATTATTCCAGTGTTTTTAGAGATTTTTTTAGCAATTTCGGCAATATGTATGTCCCACTTTAAGTGTTGGTCAATGTAAACCCCTAGGAATTTGGATGAAGAGACTTGAGGAATTAACTTATTTTCAATTGTCAGAGCATTGTCAGGAGTTGGAACAGGTTTATTGTTAGACCTGAAGATGATGTAATTTGTTTTAGATAGGTTAAGCGAGAGTTTGTTGGCTTTAAACCAGTCATTAGCTAGTTCTAGGTCATTATTTGCTATTTTAATTAATTGGTCATATGAGGCATGTGAGTAGAAGGCATTGGAGTCATCTGCAAAGAGAATGTAATGAAGAAGAGATGCAGAATTGGGAAGATCATTGATGTATATTAAAAAGAGTAGAGGCCCAAGTATTGAGCCTTGAGGAACCCCAAAGACTATGTTTTGAAAACTTGATAGTTTGCCATTACAAGAAACTTGCTGGCGTCGGTTATTTAGGTAGCTTGAAAACCATGCAAGTGCAACTCCTCTGATTCCATAAGTTTCAAGTTTATATAACAAGATTTTATGGTCAACCGTATCGAATGCTTTGGCTAGGTCGAGAAAAATTCCAATGGAATATTCATTGTTATCCATGGCTTGAGAGATTTTATCCTGAATATCAATTAGTGACATATATGTCGAATGCCCTGGCTGAAAGCCATGTTGGAAGGGGTAAAGGATTTCAGATTGGCTAATAAAAGAGTACAGCCTGTCATACATAACCCTCTCAAACAACTTGGAAAAAAAGGTAATATAGAGATAGGTCTGAAGTTAGAAACCTCATTTTTATTTCCTTGTTTATAAATCGGTATTACTTTAGCTAATTTAATATCAGATGGAACCTCTCCAGTTCTAATCGAGCAATTTATTATTTCGCTTAGTGGAGTTGCTAGTATATCCATAAGTGGTGATAATACATGCGGATTGAGGTCATCAGGTCCAGTACTGTGAGTATCTTTAAGGGTTTTGTTGATAGCAATTAGCTCATAGGAAGAAGTCGGTAGCATAGCAAAGGAATTCAGTGAAGAGGCCGGCATATAATCTTGATATGATTTTTTTGATAGAGGTATATTTTGTGCTAGAGATTTAGGTAAGTTCGTAAAATGGGTATTAAATATATCCGCTAAAAGTTCAGAGTCGTCTATTTTATTGCCATTAATTAATATTTCTTTTATAATCGTATCCTTATTTTCAGTATTAACGATGGATTTAATTAGTTGCCAAGTTTTTTTAATGTCATGGTTATATTTGGCAAATTCATTACTATAATAGTCTTGTTCCAGTTTAGTACGTATTACTTTATACTTATTACGGTAAGCGGTAAATATGGCTTTATTTGCTAGAGTAGGATTTTTTACAAATTTAACGTATAGTTTTTCTTTCTTTTTTGTAGAATTTAATAGTCCTTGAGTCATCCAAGGATTCTGAGCTGCTTTTCTTTTATTAGTGGCTCTGGGCCTTAGGGGAAAAGCTTGGTCATAATTAAGCTGTATTAATTTTACAAATAAAGCATATGCTAAGTCAGATTCATTTTTGCTGCAAAGTGATAAAACTGGTGACCAGTCTAGTTTGTCTAGTAATAGTCTAAAGTTAGAGGTGGTAGCATCATTTACGGTCCTTACCAATTGAGGGTTACCTAATTTATTCAGGGTTTTAGAAATATTCTCAATCCAGGTTATAATGGGTAAGTGATCCGAAATATCAGATATTATTATAGCAGAGTTAGTGACAGAGGCAGGAGAATTAGTGAAAATGTTATCAATTAGGGTGGCTGTAGTGGGAGTTATTCTAGTAGGTTGGAGAATCATGGGGAGAAAGTGGTGAGAGGTAAGGCAGTCGGTAAAGTCAGCAGTGGGATTATGAGTCTCCGAAGCCAATAAGTCGATGTTAAAATCTCCAGTTATAAATATCCTTTTATTTCTATTTTTATGAATGGTTAGCAAGTCAATTAGAGATTCAAATTCAGTATTAAAGAAATCTAGATTAGTACCAGGTGGTCTATATATGACTCCTACGACAATATCCGTATTTTTTGTAGATGGAATGTTAATAAATAAGCTTTCAAAAGAAGTAAAAGAAGTGGGGATGATCATTTCCTTATAATCAATATCCTCCCTTGTGAACAACCCGACACCTCCTCCTCCTCTTCCATCCTCTCTATTCCTATATGTAAAGGTGTAACCAGGAATATGGACTGTATCAGCTGTGTTGTCAGATAACCAGGTCTCAGTGACAGCAAGAATTGAAGTGGGCAATTGTTGTAATAGATTTTGAATCTCCTTTACTTTAGAGATGATGCTTCTAGTATTAAGATGTGAGATGGCAAAGGATGGTTGACCAGTATGAAATCTATTGGATGCTTGTGAAGGAGATAAGTACTCACACTCCCTGACAAGGTCTACAAAGTAATTAATATCAGAGTCTAGGTCTTTATTATTTAAAAGTGGTTTCCTGAGATCATCATTGTCTGTTATGTTTAAGGAGTTGAGTTTAGGAAGTTTACCTATGTTTGAAATTCTAGATTGTAAGTTTAGTTTCTCATTAGATTCATGTGTCTTTTTAAAACATTCATTACAATTCCAGGAGTCCTCAGTCAAAGTATTGTCTCTATTAGTAATACAAGTTGCATGATAGGATCTAGCACACAAGGAGCAAGTGTAGTCTCCCTTCCGCTGGTTTACTATGTCCGTGCACACACAACAAAAATCAACAGTGGCAACTTGCCGAGAAATGTTATTCAGTACTAGTAACACAAGTCAAAATAAGAAACAGAAACAATAAGACGTAAAGCAAGGGACGCAATCAAAGCAGTCGGGCCAAAATCGACATTCATCATAAATACAATTGGTATAAAATAGTTAGAGGTGTACTTAAGTCATCATTTAAGTAAAAAGTGTAATAGCCAAGGAGGTCGTGGAGCAGTCAGCAAGTGAGCAGTAATAGATGGGGTAAGTTGAAGAGAACAGTGTGCCTTATACATTATGTACAGTAATGCTTGCATGGTGCATACATCCATAATTATGTGTAGAGGAATAGCATCTGTAATTGAACTCAATTTAACAGTGTGGCAAAACATCGTAAAACACTAGAATTTACGTCTTATTATGGACATTGATGTTTACATTGCACAGAGAAAAAACCACAATTTAACTCAATTCAACGGTGTAGCGTAGCATCATGAGATTGTGCAGAAAGCAAATCAGCAGTGTATCCACCATTCAGGGATAAATGTTGATCATCAAAAATGCCAATCTCAATCAAGATGGGAGAAATAAAAAATAAAATAAGATATTAAGGAGTGCACCACGTCTTATTATGGACACTGATGTGTACATTGCACACAAAATCATGAGCGCAGAGAAAAAACAACAATTTAACTCAATTCAACAGTGTAGCGTAGCATCATGAGATTGTGCAGAAGACAATCTCTTCAACGTAACCAAACCGTGACTGCAGGCCAGTCAATCAATTTCCATATAACTAGGTCAACAAGTCAGAAAGTCTCAGATCCATAACTCTAGGTACTAATCTATGCCAGTAGGCCAGCCTAAAGAGAGTAATTTTACCATCTGTAAGCACAATTGAAGAGTATGCCCATTAAGTGATCGTTTATGCCATTCATGGCATCGTCAACCTCAACTGCATAGTCAATGTGAAGGAAATCTTGAGTAAGTAAGTACAGTAAACAGAACAGTGTGCATATAATAATAGGCAGTCAACTTATGGAACCTGTACCATCAACTGCATTGTACATTTTATCTCCGAGGTCCATATACTGTCACATAAAACACTAAGTAACTGTTAATAGCACGTTGCAGACCCGGTCAGGCCCATTATGCGATTACATTCTCTATTACATGTAACGGTGACATTGTAACCCCAAAACTTCACGTCGGTACGGGTAAAACCGGGTATACCCGTACCCGTGATGACCCTACCCTGTACCCGACCCGACCCGTGAAATGCGTACCCGACCCGTACCCGACCCGCGGGTACGGGTCGGGTACGGATAAACCCGCGGGTACGGGTATACCCGCAGACCCCTACTTCCTAGGCCCAGGATTTTATCGTTCACCACAGCTTCATATCCTGGATACGCTCCAATATCAGATCCTGGAAACTACATTCAGCAAAGTTCTGAGACCGACAGTTCAGTAATTTTCCAAATTGTTCTTGCAAATTGAGCCATTTGCAACAGCCAGTGATGTGCTGGCGTTTCCAGCTATCTCTTCAACATGACGATCTCATCGGGTAGAGTAAGTTATCGAGTTTACGTATGATTGATAGAACTCTATTTAAATCGACTGCAATGTCTGTAAAAATATACCTAAAACGTCTTTTATGGAGTTGAACAAAGAGTCATTGCATTTAGTACAGTAGAACCTCTCCTGGAAGATTCTAGAAAAGCTGTATGTAAATGGTCACGAAACATACATACATACATACATACATACATACATACATACATACATACATACATACATGTATGCATACATACATACATACATACATACATACTGTAACATACATACATACATACATACATACATACATACATACATACATACATACATACATACATACATACATACATGTATATATACGTGCAGTCAAGTCTCAGAGGACACAGCTATGGAATGCAATCCCTTCCAATATACGCAATATACGCATGTCTAATAATTTGTTCATCTTTAAAAAAAGATGACGTACATACCTTCTTTTATCTGCATAACATCTACACATAACCGTGAATGGCACAAAGCCGCATTTAGTTAAGTTCTTACTTAAGATTATAGTTAAGTTTTTGTTCTCATGCAATGATTTAATTCAATTTAATTTTCTAATAGGCCTATTCTTTATGTCGTTATGTGATATAATTTTATATTACTATTACGTTTTGGGTTGCAATTAGATATAATACATTTATGTTATGTTTTTCGGTTGCAATAAATTGATTTGATTTGATTTGATATACATACATACATACATACATTACATACATACATACATACATACATACATACATACATACATACATACATACATACATACATACATACATACATACATACATACATACTGTACATACATACATACACACATACAAACATATATACATGTATACACATGCATGCATACAATGATGCAAACATACAAAACTTAATAAGCAATATTGTATATTATTGCGTACATTTTGTACTCTTTGGATAAACAAATATAAGATTATGTGTGTTTTGAAACTAATCTATGTATAAAAGATACACACAATCATCCCTACACATGTTTATATAGTATAAATGTACATCCATACATATATATCCATACATTATATATCGGTTTACGTTGTAATGCTGTATTCAGCCATTTTCACACAGATTACGCGTATTATTATTTATTTTGATCACTTCCGGTATTCAAAAGACAAAGATGTAGGTATGCAAATGAAGCCCTACATTCCCTCTAAAGAATGGTATCTTTGTTTCTCTTCCAGGAAGACAAATGAATACGCTACAGACAAAAAACTAAGGAGGGGAGTGCTTCCATTCAGCCATTTTTCACGCATATTACGCGAATTATTATTTATTTTGAGCACTTCCGGTTGTCTTAGGTCAACTCAGTGACCATAGAAATGTAGCCCCACATTCCCTCTATAGAATGGTATAATTTGTGTGTCTTAATATTAAAAGTAGGATAAGATATAGTCAAAAATCTAAGGGGTGGTATCCACCCCCCTGGTGCCTCGGGTATATTGGGTATAACTTTTGAACGGTGTGAGATATCATCTCACATTTTACCTTAAAACGTGTGTAAATGAACCCCCTACAGCTACTTAAAAGGTCAAATTTTTATTCCATACGGAAAAAGTTTGAGATGAAAAAAACCTAGGGGGGGCAACCACCCCCTTGGTAGCCCGAGGGTTAACATGTGACTAAATAACTCTTGTTGAAGTTCGCCAATGTCAGTACGTCTAAGTGCGAACTCAATTAGTCACACGTGGACACGCACACACTCGCATACACACAAGCACATATCCACAAACATGTGTACGCACTCCTACACACACACACCACACGCACACACACACACACACACACACACACACACACTGTATATTATGCAAACACAGTAGTCTGTAACATGTGGATTACTGGAGTTTATTTGCATGTTTCGACAACAATGGTCGTTGCTGACGTTAGGTGATTGATGTAACATGACAACAGTTATTGCATGTGTCAGGAATAAAGTCAATCTGCGTGTGTGTGTTTCCTTTTTAATCCAACTTCTATTTAGGCAAAACACTCCATCAATCCAGGATCTATTTACGGAAACAATTATTTTAAGCAATCCAGCTTCCATTTACGCAGCCATATAAGAGAAATAACAAGTGCGCTAAAATACACGGCTAGCTCTACCATGAATTAAATACACTAAAATCGAATTTACACACTGCCCTTATTTCACGTAGAACGTGAAAAGATACTCGCTAGATGACAGTATATACTTTCACAAACTCTATATATTAGGATGTGCTTTAAAAAGTACATGAGAACTCATACAGGAGAAAAACCATACATATGCGAGTTTTGTGATAAAGGATTCACACAGCATTATGCATTTTTAATAAGATATAGACATGTAGTTCAGAGACAAGGTCGCACTGACCTTATCGGTTGCAGGACGGTCTCAACTACGATCTGCCCTTGATTACAATGGTCGGAGAAAGCCAGCCGGTCCAGCGTAAGGACTTTCGCCTTTAACTGACACAGCATGCAGGGTGACAGAGCATGCATGATGAATAGCTCAAAGTAAAGGAGATGAATGTTCTGCCTGTTGGATCCTAAGATATCGCTCTATCTTTATAAAAGATATTGAAGACTCACTTGTATATGTCACATTTTTAGCAGGTGCCTGACCGAGTTTGTTACATTTGTTGAGCTTCATAAATCGATGGATGATAATTAAAAGCCACTGACGTGAATAGCAAGGATATTGTTGAGCACTATCAGAGTACTGCACTATTCGAAACGCATTTGATATGTGGGATAAGGGACTGGGGTTGTTAATGGTTGTTCCATCGAGGTACAATAGGTCTCTTTAAGCTTGTTTGTTGTTCACATTGTTTTAACTGTATTATGCCATATGCGGAATTGTCATTGTTGGAATTGTGTGTCGTGTGGTGTTTCAATAAACAGTAGCAATCAATCAATGAATCAATCAACCAACCAACCAACCAATTAATCAATCAATCAACCAACCAACCAATTAATCAATCAATCAGCCAATCAGCCAATCAATCAATCAATCAATCAATCACTCGATCAATCAACCAACCAATCAATCAATCAATCAATCAATCAATCAATCAATCAATCAACCAATCAATCAATCAATCAATCAATCAATCAATCAAACAATCAATCAATCACTCAATCAATCACTCAATCAATCACTCAATCAATCAATCAATCAATCAATCAGCCAATCAATCAATCGATCAACCAATCATCTAATCAATCAATCAAAATGAAGCGAAATTAAACTCAAGCCCAAATACAGTAAATTCATACAGGTAAACAAATGTTTAAACCTTCTACTGTGTTATAGACAACTTCTTGCGGATCTATTTTCCGCCCTCAACTGTTCATGAACGCTAAGAGTCGTAACTGGTTAACTAAGACTAATAAAGATCGAGCAAACTTCATTTGATACGACAGTTCAACCTGAACAGCATCGTTGCCATCAGCGACGATTTTTTGTGAAATTGTCGTTCGACTTACTCTATGATTCTATTTACGACACAGTAACAGTTTGAGAGTACAAAAATATCAAGCCTGTATAATTGTCAAATTTGAATTGAGGGAAAACAACACGGAATAAAGTAGGCACAAACAAATAGGCACAAACATAATAGGCCTACCTAAATAGAAAAAAAAACCCAAAAGAAAAGAAAAGCAGGATCAGGATAATTAGTTGAACCCTATTAAAGTTCTTACTTTGAATGCAAAACTGAAATATACGCGTGTATCATCATACATTGAGTAGCTTCACATTTCCATTTTTTCTTCTTTACTCACCAACTGTTGTTGGTGAATGTTAATAATGCCAAATCTTTCAGGTAATTTCTGGTTGAGACTTTTGTTTGGTTGGAGACTCGAATATCGTTAGAATGTTCTTACAAACCAGAGACCGAATGGTGTCTCCTAATTTACGGTTCATTCGTGCATTTCAGACGAAGTGCATAAAATGTCTACTGAAATAATCGCGTGAGAATGTTCTCTGGTATTCTGGTGTAACTGCATTTCGTGTGGCTTTTCTCAAGAATGGATTCCAATATAAGTTTGAGGACCATACACTTTTCAAAATAATATTAAAAACTTGAGCCAGTCACGGAGTGTTTTTTTTCATGACTTCTCAGACTTGAAGCATATGAAAAAGTTTTCTGACATACCTGGCAAAGGAATGGTTTCTCTCCAGTATGTGTTCTCGTGTGCCTCTTTAGATGGCCTCTAGTAGTAGTTTTAAACTCACATAAGTGGCAGTGGTACAGTTTCTCTCCAGAATGAATTCTTGCATGACATTTAAGACTATCAGATCGGATAAACCGTTTTTGACAGATCTGACATTGGAATGGTTTTTCTCCAGTATGGATTCGAACATGAACTCGGAGTCAAGGAGAATGGGAATAACTTTGTTTACATATTTGACATTGATATGGTCTCTCTCCAGTGTGGACTCTAACATGACTGTGAAGCATTGAAGATGTGGGAAATGTTTTATCACAAAGAACACACAGAAATTGTTTCTCCCCAGAGTGGGTTTTTTCATGACTTTTAAGACCTGACATGCTTGAGAATGTTTTTTGACATACCCGGCAAAGGTATGGTTTATCTCCAGTATGTATTTTCTCATATGAATCTTTAGGTTAGCTTCATACATAGTTTCAAACTCACACAAACGACATTTGTGCGGTTTCATTCGGATATGAATTTTTGCATGACGTTTTAGATTTGAAGATTTCGAAAAGCGTTTCTGACATACTTGGCATAGGTCTGATTTCTCCCCGGTATGTATTCTTGCATGATGTATCAAACTTGAAGATTGGGGAAAACGTTTTTGACATATTTGGCATTGGTAAGGCCTCTCTCCAGTGTGGATCCTTGCATGGTATGTTAGACTGGTGGGCTGAGAAAAACGCTTTTGGCATAGTTGGCATTGGTAAGATTTCTCAGAGGAATGACTTTTTGCATGAAGTGTCAGATTGGAAGATTGGGAAAAACGCTTTTGACATACCTGACAAAGATAAGGCCTTTCTCCAGTATGGATTCTAATATGCCTCCGTAAACTGCAAGAATGAGAAAATTCTTGTTTGCATACTTCGCAGTGAAACGGTTTTTCTCCAGTATGAGTTCTAGTGTGTGTTTCCAGACTCGAAGTTTGGTAAAAACATTTCTGACAAATATGACATCGGTAAGATTTCTCTCCAGTATGAATTCTTGTATGAAGTGTAAGATTTGAACATTGGGTAAAACGCTTCTGACATATTTTGCATTGGTAAGGCATCTCTCCAGTGTGGATTCTTGCATGACATGTTAGACTGGAATACTGGGAAAAACGTTTTTGACATGCTTGGCATTGGTAAGGTTTCTCCCCAGTATGGATTCTCATGTGCTTCTGTAGGTAAAAGATGTGCGTAAATCTTTTGTTGCAAAACTCGCATACGTGTGTCTTTTCTTTGGACTGACTTTTTTTGTTTTCCTTCGAACGACAATCCAGAACGTATGATTTTGCACAAAGCTGGGAGCTTTTAATCTTTTCTTGTCTCGCATTTACCATGGAATATCCTAATGAATGCTTGGAAGGAATGATTTGCGACATCATCAATGATTTTGAATTGTCTGAGTTTGTGCTTCAAATATGAGTTTTGCACAACACAAGAGGTGAAAACACTGAAACTCTGGTAAGTTTGTGGAGACTGAAGCTATTATTCTTGCCTTTTAAGTACGAAGATCTCTAATAAGTCAGTAGAAATCTAAAGCAGATCATTTAACTTTCTCTAGCATTTATTTATTGATTTTGTTAACCTAGAAAAATAAAAAGCGCCGTAGTCGTAATAATTATAACAGAGACAGAAACAGAATTCCGCTAAGTTGATCACCAAAGATTCTATAATATTATAAAAAAACTTCCAAAGCCATTTGCGAGAAATACACTGAACGTAAGTTTTAAAAAGTCCTTGCACACTCCATTCAAACGAATACGCATGGTAACTTGTGGGGAAAATCAGTTAGAACCATGCAGAAATTAGCTACTCTTTCTTCGCTTCGCAACCTGTCAAAACCTAATAGAAGCTTCTAAATAAACGGCATGTCTAGAAAGTTGAGAGAAAATAATACACTTTGCTTTAACAGACAGTTTTAGAAGAATTAGCCCTGCCCTTGCAGGCAAGTAGTGTTGCTTTAGTTTTGCCTTGAGTTTTACCTGGGACTATTATTACAGACTGTAATAATAATGTCTGTAATAATAGTCCCAGGTTTTACTTTCAGTTATTAAGTAAGTAAGTAAGTATATTCTTTATTCTTTATTAGTCTACATGCTATGTTTTAAAGTTATTATTAGTTTTGACTATTTCGCCAAGTTGTACTTTTGATTTTAGTTAATAGAAAGTGACACTTTCTCGTTACAGTTTCAGATAGGGCCTACGTCAGTTTCAATTCGAGTTCCAGTTTCAGTTAATCGTTCACTGATAATAAGCCATCAATGTAGGCTACATCAAATAACTGCAAAATAGACAATAGCAACTACTGTTCTGGAAACCTTACCGAGAAGACTAGGTCACTGATAAGTGACGTAAAAACGTTCTATCTGCTCATTAAGCAAAACAAGGAGCTAATGTAGTACTATAAGAGGATGTCACGACAATTCGTCTACAGACTTTTCGTCTACGACACTTCGTCTTCAGACATTTCGTCTACAGACATTTCGTCTACAAAGTTATTTGATATTGTCACTTTAAAGTAGAAGCTGGATTGATGAAAATAATCTTTTCAGCAATTAGAAGCTGGATTCCGGAGAATATATAGCACGTTTTAGCAAAATTATAAGAAAGCGGCCTCTGTTGATTAGCCGAAATGGATACAGATACACTTGAACCTAAAAGAGGTGTCAAAATGGACCTAAAACGGCCGCCTTGAACATGAATAATGCACTGGCCAAGGACGAAGGCATTATTGGTCAACTGCCAGATGGCGCCAAAAGTAAATGATACCCTTGTATTCAGATAAGAGCAGCTGTGACACAATTAAGTAAGTAATTACGTGATTTATTGAACCGCCTGCAAACGCACTGCGGGAACATCGGATAGAGTTTTAAATCACAAAAATCAAATCACAAAAGTCACACAAACTCATAAAATACAATAAAACAGACATCTATGGATTTATGAGAGCAAGGTTACAGTAAGAAGAGAGATCAGCAATGAAATCAATTAAATAACATACGCGTAATAAAGTCACATCGGGTTATTAATGCATCAGCAATTCAGCATGTGGTATCTCACGGTATTTGAACGAGGACGGAGAGTAGGTAACATTCTTTATAGGAGGCAGTAGACAATTTAGAACATGGCTGGGGTTGTGAAGCACGGTTGAGAAAAGAGAAGAGTCAGCACGGCCACAGAGGTCATCGAACATCATCTGGTCGGCAGGCAGTAACTTTAGCCGTACCACTTTCCCTATTATTGCATTAATACGCGCGCGCTGACTAGCATTGGCAAATCCGTAGGCCTACCATGCAGAGGAAGCACACAGGAGGCGTACCAGCGAAATGTTTGCCAGTGCGATGTTTTACAAATACAATATGATTGTGAATTTGTGCAGTGAATTTGACAATTAAAAAAGTATGCCGTGATTTTTGCACTTTTTGGTGAAGTGTAGGCTATTTTAGCGTAGGCCTATTGAATATTTGTGCCGTTGTAGCATTATTATTTTCCATGAAATCAACTTCTATTTAATCAAGATTCTTTTCACCAGGCCTACTTCTATTTAAGCAAAAATTATTTTCATCAATCCGACTTCAAATTAGCAAGAATTCTTTTCGTCCATCTGCCTTGTATTCGACCAACGCCAAAATGCATGCAATTGCGAATAATTAAATACGCTAAAATGCACTTTGACCCACTTTTGACCGTGGTTTCGTATACCCCTAGCGGTAAACCCGTAGTTTAGGCTGATAAATTAGCCTATTTTATACCGTCAAATTAAAATGGAAGCTGGACTGATGAAAAAATTGTTTCCCTAAATGGAATATGGATTTATGAAACCATTTCTCTGTCTAAATTTACTCTGGATTGATGGAAATAATTTGACCGCAAGTAGAAGCTGGATTGATGAAACTAAGTTTTTGATGCAACAGAATTAGCTAGATTGATAAAAATAATTGTCTCTGTAAGTAGAAGTTGGACCCATGAGAATAGTTCTTTGCTTAAATAAAAATTCCATTGATGAAAAATATATGTTTTAGTTAAATAGAAGTTGGGTTATTTTTCGTGAAATCGAAGCTGGATTGATGAAAAAAATTCTCAATGGAATGGAGGCGGGATTGATGATACGGTAGTTATCATGGACATAGGTAGGCTAGACTGTTTACTTACCAGCGTGAAGTACGGCATTGAAGACATTCAACAATTAATTTAAAAACCTAAACAACAGGATAACCCCCCCTTGCAGTCTTACAGTTGGAAATCAGAAGTTTGCATAGCACTGAACTAGCGATTTTGGCAGGCTTATAGATTCGGGGACCCAAAAATATAGCGCGTATGCTTACGGAACTTTATAGGCCTACACGACATATTTAGGCATGTTGCCATTGGACGAAAAGAAAACGTGCGCGCTGCGCTCTGATTGGCCGATTTAAATGGAACATGGAGTATACATTACCACGACCACCCAAACGGCCCTATTTAGGGCTACCAAAAGCATACAAAGGGATACGACGAAATACGTCGCGTGTGCGCTGTGTTTTTAGCCATAGGGTAATGACAATAGATGAGTTTTTAATTTTGATTTAAACTGGGTAGCAGATGAACATTGACGGATTGTAGCCGGGAGACTGTTCCATTACGCATTTTCTTGAGTTTCATTCAAAAACATGGCTAACATAACCCTAACTCTGACCCTAAACGACCCTCACGACGCGTAACAACGACACACAAGCATAACCTAACCGACATGGATTCTAAAACTTTAGGTAAAATAAAACTTTACGTCGTGAGGGTCGGTTTGGGTCAGGGTTAGGGTTAGCTATGCAAATGAAGCCCTACATTCCCTCTATAGAATGGTATCTTTGTTTCTCTTCCAGGAAGACAAATGAATATGCTACAGACAAAAACTAAGGGGGAGTGCTTCCATTCAGCCATTTTTCACACATATTACGCGTATTATTATTTATTTTGAGCACTTCCGGTTGTCTCAGGTCAACTCAGTGACCATAGAAATGTAGCCCCACATTCCCTCTATAGAATGGTAAAATTTGTGTCTCTTAATATTAAATGACGGATAAGATATAGTCGAAAATCTAGGGGGGTGGTATCCACCCCCCCTGGTGCCTCGGGTATATTGGCTATAACTTTTGAACGGTGTGAGATATCATCTCACATTTTACCTCAAAACGTGTGTAAATGAACCCCCTACAGCTGCCTAAAAGGTCAAATTTTTATTCCATACGGAAAAAGTTTGAGATGAAAAAAACCTGGGGGGTGGCAACCACCCCCCCCTTGGTAGCCCGAGGGTTAAAACACTCAAAAACCATGGTGCAACCGCAGATTCTCTACAACTGATGACCCGCGCAACCATCCTCGGCTTGACCTCCCTGGATTTTGACGTGGCACCGAAAAGAACAGAGGAGTTTTGGCTATTGCGGACTTGATTTGATATAGCGCCGGTGTATAGGCTGGTCTCCCTGACGTGGCTTTTATGGGCACTGAGAAATTTTCGAAGATTTACATTACATTACATAGTCAAAACAATGTATGCTTCCCCCACCTGGTGGGGACTGGCGAGCGAAAAGGACAAATCCTGCATAGAACGTCTGAAAAACAGATTAAAACGCTCTGGTTTTATTCAGTCAGATTCCCCTTCTACAAATGTTCTGGCTAATTATAAAGCAGACACTTTACTCTTTAAGGCCGTCCTCTTAAATGAGAATCATTCACTTAGATGCCTTTTTCCTAACCAACATTTTACGCCCTATTTTCTTAGGGTCAGACCACATAACTTTAACCTTCCTGACAAAGACTCACGAAATTGTATATCTCGTATGTTATTCCTGAACTCTGACTAAGCTATTAGGCCTATTACTTTATATACTATAATATCTAGATGTATTTTTTCTATGTACACCTACAGCGTTATGTATGTTGTTAACCCTCGGGCTACCAAAGGGGGTGGGGGGTGGTTGCGACCCCCTACGTTTTATGCATAATAATTTTTTCCATAAGGAATATAGTTTTTGCAATTTAGGTATCTGTAACAGATTCATTGGCGCAAATTTTGAGGTAAAGATCATGGTGGTAGCCCACGCCATTCAAAAGTTATACCCGATATACCCGAGGCACCAGGGGTGGATACCCCCCTAGTTTTCGACTGTAGCTTTTGACTATTCTTCCAATAAGAGAAACAAATATACCATTTTCCGTTTTAAAATGGCTGGAAATCGTTTAGGCCTACATGTGGCCCAGTTGAAAAAACGTACGTGGCAGTGCTGTGTCCTAGGCTACTCATGTGGCAATGTAGAATATGCCGTTGGAATGAATGAAAATCGTCGCCTTGGGAATCGTCGCTCAGTATATTGCAGTTGTGTCAAGATGTTACTGCTGGTTTTTGGACATATCTGAGTTTAGGTGTAAAATGTGTCATTATCTGGTTTTTTTTAAATTTTAGGTAATCCCGTAGTTTATGTTGGTAAATTATTTTAATGTCTTCAATGCCGCACCTGACGTTGGTAAGCAAGCAGTCTATACCTATGTCCATGATAACAACCATCAATCCAGCTTCCATTTCATAGAAAAAAAAACACCGAAATTCTATTTAAGCAAAAAAAGTCATCAATGGAATTTTTATTTAAGGAAAGAACTACCCTCATGGATCCAGCGTTTACTTACGGAAACAATTATTTTAATCAATCCAGCTTCTACTGAATCAAAAACTTACTTTTATCAATCCAGCTTCTAAATACGGGAAAAACTATTTCGATCAAACACAGAAATGGTTTCATCAATCTCACTTCCATTTAGGGAAACAGTTTTTTTATCAATCCAGCTTCCATTTTAAATTTACCATTTGAAATAATTTAGGAACCTAAACTAAGGCATTACCAAATTTTATATAAAAACTTGAAAAAGCAGTTAAACAGCAATAATAAAATAACAGCCGAATCTGCATTGGACATTGTACTTGGATGACATATTGCTTTCACATGACGCAACTATTATTTCGAATATAAATCTAATAAATTTATGGCCAATATCAACTATTTCGGCCTAGTGTCTGTTAAAGTATGCATTTTTCACTAGAAATGCTACACTGGCAATAAAATCGAGTCAGTCACTTGCATGAGCACTCTGAGACAAGTCACTTCCATATCTTGAGATCAGTAACCTTGCATATCTTGAGATCAGTAACCTTGCATACCTTGCATACCTAGCTCTACCATCTTTCACTCTTCTCGCTCGCCTTGGCGTCCTGCTCTTTTTGGTCTCCCCAGGGTTCTGTACTTGGACCCCTTCTCTACATCCTCTTTACAGCTGATGTGGAGTCTCTACTGGCATCCTGTTCTCTCATGAGTCATTCTTACGCTGGTGACATTCAAACCTACACTCATTGCTCAGCGTCCCAAGCTGCTTCTGCTGTTCGAACCATGTCCTGCACTACTGACTGCCTTTCTGCATGGATGTCATCTAATCGTCTGCGCTTAAACCCTTCAAAAACTCAATATATCTGGCTTGGTACTCGCCAGCAGCTGGATAAGCTGGACTTGGAGTCCCTCTCCGCTGAATTTCCTACCTTTGCTTTTTCCACCTCGGTCCGCAACTTAGGGGTCATCCTGGACCAGGAACTCTCTTTCGCGGAGCACATCACGGCATTGACTCGTTCTTGCTACCACCACTTGCGCCAGCTGCGGGTTGTCACTCGCTCTCTTTCTTCTTCATCTGCCTCCACTCTGGTCCATGCCTTTGTTAGTAATCGATTGGACTACTGTTCTTCGCTCTACTGTGGACTTCCTCAAGTCCGTTTACATCCTTTGGAAGGCGTTTTGCGGGCGGCAGCTCGTCTAATTGGTGGTGTCCCTAAGTTTGGCCACATCTCTGCATTTATGCGTGATGTCCTCCACTGGCTCCTGGTCCACCAGCGCATCCATTATAGGGTCTCCTCCATTATCTGGCACTGTGTTCTGGGCAGATCACCTGTCTATCTCCGGGAGCTCTTCACTTTAACCTCGGCATGCTCTAGTCGCCGATCTCTGCGCTCGGCCTCTAGAGGTGACTTCATAGTTCCGCATGCTCGCTCTGCTACTAGACAGCGTCGGGCTTTCTCGATCGTTGGTCCTTCTTTCTGGAATAGCCTCCCCTCAGACCTTCGTTCTGTCCCGCGAGACCTCTCTGATTCTTTCTATAGACTACTTAAGATCTTCCTCTTTGACCGGGCCTGGGTTTGGAGCGCCTCTGAGTAGTTATCTTGAAGGAGCGCTATATAAATTCCATAGATAGATAGATAGATAGATAGATAGATAGATAGATAGATAGATAGATAGATGGATAGATAGATAGATAGATAGATAGATAGATAGATAGATAGATAGATAGATAGATAGATAGATAGATAGATAGATAGATAGATAGATAGATAGATAGATAGATGAGGATATTCTTAATTCGACAGCAATCCTATGTATTCAATTTTGAGCATGTACATGTGTATTTAAAGCAGTCAAATTGATAAATGCCATTTATTCGTTTACGATTCACAGAACAAAAGCGACAAGTGGAGAAATCTGCAACAATGAATAAAAGACACTGAGAGCAAAGACCTAAGACTGACCACATGCTGCTATAGAGAATTACATGTTAAGGATCATCATCGTAAATTCAATGCACTTTTGATTAGGTAACCATGTGTGTTACTGTGTGCTACATGAGTCATTTAGGGTGAAGGCATACAAACCGAAAGACTTTCGATCATTTCGATATTTCTCACCTCCTGCTAGTCACTGTGACGTTGTTTATATACCAGCCGATGCGGATTTTTTTCTGTGCATAATCCATATAATTCAAACCGAAACAGATGCAGCTAGACAGAAATATCTTTGAAAAACAGTTTTAAGTCGAATATGCATAAATGCAGGTTGAGCGATACACCACAGAATACAGACCGAAACGCGTTTCGGTCTACATGCACGGCAGTTAGTACATAAAAGTCGACCGAAAGTGTGTGCAGATTGAGTGAAACACCTCTTATAGTAGCCTATGCCTGATAATAGGCACACTGTCAATAATATGAAAAAGGCAAGAGTTCGACATTTTGCTTAAATTTGTAGGCTAGTTAAGTAGCCTGCTTGTAGCCTGGCCTACTTGACTGAAAGTTTATTACAGACAGTTTTACAGTAAAATGTATATGTGTCCTCCGGTAGTACGGTACACCATTTATTTCTGCACATGACTTGTGATATCTTCTATGGCCCATATGAAACCCAATCTTCTTTTATTTTTAAAACTTCGTTTTGCCCATATTTGAACTTGCAATGATTACACTTCCACTCATCTTTCTTGTCAGCTTTGCTTGATTTACTTTTGTGTCCACTGGCTCTTGAGTTCTTCTTATTCTTCTCGCTGGTCTGCATAACTTTCTTCTCTTTAAGCCATCCGAACCATACAATGTTGCTGTGACTGTGGGCTGAGCTGCTTGCTCTGATACAGACAGTCTTCTTCTTTCCATATGTTTAGTTTCATGCCCTTGTGAGCTTTGGACTGTAATGACAAATCCACTGCTAGCAATGGTGCAGCTCTGCTCGAAGATTTAGGCCCAGCTGGGCTGGTGGACACAGAAGTAGACCTACTGGTAGGCATACGGTTCATCTTTTTTAAACTAACTTTGATTTCTTCCGTTTCTTCATAATTAGATCTACCTGTTGCCACCCTACAATAGTAGGCCTACAAACTTATAGGCCTAGAAACGATTGTGAATAAATTGTAACAGACCTACAGTTATGTTCGAGTTTGAAAATAATTATCAAAGCATTGCACATTGAGGGGCAGCCCTCAGTAGTAAATAGTAATGCAACTAGAGCGAAACGCGTGTTTCGCTCTGTCATACACATGTTTCTCTCAACCTGCAACGACCCGTTTCGCTATAACAGCATGCTGCAGGGAGAGCGAAACAGGCGGATTTTTCGAGTATTTGAAATTGTCTGTAATCGGTCATACTAAACTGATTTCATTAATGTACAGCAATTGATCTGCATTATTTGCTAGCAGTGAAAATACTTGCTAAGTCGATAGGATAATGAGTCCCGATACAAAAATTGAGCATGCTGCACCGTCAGTTCCGTAGCTAGTACCAAGACAATATGGCAAGTGATCACACGACCGGTCTGAAAAAACTGTTTATATCGAGTGTAGACTGCTTCACCGCGTTACAAATGAATTTGAGCGAGATAGTCTGTTTCCGTAGCTATTGAAGTAACTTAATGTGATCGTTATTGGACGACTTGAACTCGAACACCCGTTGCCTAAATAGTGCGGAGGCTAGAGAACTGAAACCTTTAAAACCACGCAAACTGAACGAACAAGCAAAATATTTCTTTTGTAGAGTATATAACTATTGCTAACAATAGTCAGCTACAGCCACATCGTGGGCGAACTTTTTAAGAATTATAATAAAATTAAGTTATTAGCACTATTTTTTTGGCGTCCTGGTGGCCTAATACATTTGACCTAATTTCGCGTAGGAGGAACGTTGGATTTGGGCTACTATTGGGCGTTCGCAGTTAAGAAGCAAATAGCAATTGTGCTACCATCGTTACTTCTTGCATGGTTTTCCCAAAATAGCGTTGGTAAATAAAATATTTTGGGTTGGTCTGAACACGTGCATTTGTATTTCGTAATAACTTGTCGTTTCATAGTAATTACTCGTTTTCTATTCGTTTTAGCCATTTCGTAATAAGCAGTCGCTTTCAAAACATGGTGAAATGTTTTACAGTGCGTACTTTTAATTAGAGTCTGTAATTTTGTGCCAAACAGTGACACGCGACAAAACTATCTGTCCCGAAGGGCCGAAGCTCACAAAAATCTGACGCTGGTTCTGGTTACAAAACCCTGTCCGATAATGTTGGTGGTTTTCGGGAAATCGGAGTTATTCCATTTGGCGTAAATCTGAACCTTTGGGATGAAGGCGATGGAACTGAAACCTGTGAGATGCTGGCACAAACAGTGCAGGAAGGTCATTGCAGCTCAACTCAACCAATAACTCCCAGTCTACCATTTTAGTAATTGCAAGTACATGTAATTGAATTACGTAACCACACGTTACAAGTTCTGTAATTGCAATTGAGCTAAACTCCAAGTCAATAATTGCTCAAAATATTACAATTACAATATTCCCAGTATATTATGTAATTGACTAAAGGATCAATTACGAATTACTTTTGATAAAGTCAGTTAACGTTGCCAACCTGCCGGGTTGATCTGGGCCCACCCTTTAATTGAATAAACTGCTGTGCAGCATGACCCAGCAACGAATAGGGTCTGCGGGTAGAGCATTCTTGCTACCCGACCCGTACCATGGTAACACAAGGACTGCTACCCGTACCCGACCCGTACTCGAATTATTTCCCAACCCGACCCGTACCCGCGGGTATACCCCGTACTGTACCCGCCACGTTATTAATAGGACTTCCGGCCCATAATTCCAGTCCATACCAGTCCAATGGTCTTACAAAGCATGTGGTAGCCAGGCCTAATAATAATAGTTTGACGATCATGGGTGGTGATCACTGTAAAAGTAATAGTAATAATAATAAAAATAAGACTAAGAATAATAATAAGAAGAGTAATAATAACAATAATAATAATAACTTGTTTCGAGGGACCCGCAGGAGACAGCACGCCTCTTTCAGCGTCTTTCAATTTGCACGCAACGATTCAGCTTTTCGTTGCACGTTTACACATTTGATCGGTGAAGACGACCTTTAAGTTAACTCCAGAACGACAAAACATTTCCGATAGTTTCTTAGAGCCTGAATGAAATTTACAAAAAAAAAAATTTTAACCTAAATTTTGGCAAAAATTAAAAAATAAATAAATTTTTTAAAATAAACGTTTAATTTTCCC